>SMMQ01002120.1:404-14506 GCA_008271595.1 [Pythium] brassicae (nom. inval.) | reverse complement strand
GCCGCGCTGTGCAACCGCGCCGAGCCGGAGCAAAGCGAGAAGACGTTCGGCGGCAGCAACAGCGCGGCGGCGCGAGTGCTGCGCAGCTCGATGTCGAGTCGCGACTCGAGCTCGAACTTGCCCACGCGCCACCCATCGAGCGGCGCGCTCCCGATGCGCCACCCGTCAAGCTCTTCGCTCCCCGGGCGCCACGGTGGTGCGTCGTACCGCGTCCGCCGTGACTTTGTCGCGAAGCGCAAGTACACGGGCAACCCGTCCGACATTGCACTGCTGCGCTTCGCCGACCTGCAGTTCTCGACGGACTCGACGCGCGACCAGTTCCCGCTCGTGTTCGAGATCCCGTTCAACTCGACGAACAAGTGGCAGCTCGTGATCGTACCGTCGCCTGGCCACGAGACGACGCGGGCGTCGATGGATGTGCTGATGAAAGGCGCGCCGGAGGTGATCATTAGGCGCTGCAGCACGTATGTGGACTCGCACGGCGCGGAGCACGCGATTGACCAGGGCTTCCACGACGAGTTCGCGGATGCGTACGAGCTGTTCGGGAACAACGGCCGCCGTGTGATTGCGCTCGCAACGAGGCGCTTCGCTCCTGCGGCCACCGACACGCTGTTCTCCGCGGACGAGGGCAATTTCCCGACCGACAGTCTGTGCTTCGTCGGCATGATCGCGATCATGGACCCTCCGCGCGACGACGTGCCAGACGCGATCCAGAAGTGCAAGGACGCCGGCGTGAAGGTGTTCATGGTGACGGGCGACCACCCGCTCACGGCGCAGGCGATCGCGCGGGAGATCGGGCTCCTGGACGACAGCGACTTGGTCCTGAATCTGCTCACTCCGAACCCGGAGACGTTCCCGGACACGGACTGGACGCAGTTTGACGCGGCCGTGGTGCACGGCGGCGCGATCGACTACCTCACGCCCGAGCAGTTCGACATCGTGCTGTCGATGCGCCAGGTGGTGTTCGCGCGCACTACGCCGCAGCACAAGCTCCAGATCGTCCGTGCAAGCCAGAGCCTGGGCGAGTGCGTGGGCGTGACCGGTGACGGCGTGAACGACGCGCCAGCGCTTAAGCAAGGCGACGTGGGTGTCGCCATGGGCAAGAACGGCAGTGACGTGGCGCGCGAGGCGGCCGACATCATCCTTATGGACGACAACTTCTCGTCCATCGTGCGCGGCATCGAGCAAGGCCGAACAATCTTCGATAACCTCAAGAAGACCATCGCGTATACACTGACGCACCTGTGGCCGGAGGTCGCGCCGGTGGCCATGAACCTCGCGTTCGGGATGCCCGCGGCGCTCACGTCGCTGCAGATCCTGAGCGTGGACCTCGGCACGGAGCTCGGTCCAGCCATCTCGCTCGCGTACGAAGGTCCAGAGAGCGACATCATGAGTCGCCCGCCGCGCGATATGAAGAAGGACAAGCTCATGTCGTGGCCGATGCTCCTGTACTCGTACATGATCGCCGGCATGATCAACACCGCCGGCTGCTTCCTCGCGTACGCGTCCGTATTCTGGGGCCGTGGGATCTCGCTGAGCGAGCTCTACATGTCGGGCGACGACTACTGGAAGACGGACGCACCGGACTTTTGCTTTGGCGAGAGCAACGCGACGTGCCTGAGCGAGAGCGAACAGGAGGACGTGATCGCAGAGGCGTGCGGCTCGTGGTACATTGCGCTCGTGCTGTGCCAGTTCTTCCACATCTGGATGTGCAAGACGCGGCGCGCGTCTATCTTCCGCCACGGCGTCTTCAACAACATCGTGATGGTCTACGGCACGCTGGTGTCCGTCCTTCTCGCAATCATCCTCGTGTACGTGCCGAACGTGAACGACGTGATGGGAGCACTGCCGGCCGAGTACCTGCCGTGGATCATCGTACTTTGCTCGGGCTCAGCCACGTGGCTCTACCGCGAAGGCACCAAGTACGTCGCGCGGTGCGACGAAGATGGCAAGCCTGGATTCGTGTCCAAGTACCTTTTGTGGTGAGCTCAGTGCAGTCACAACTTCAGCTCCTGCACAGCAATCTAGAGACTGCTGTGCGACTGAAGTGGATTAGGATGAATACTACAACTCGAAAAATAAAGTAGTTTTTCGATGAAATACTTTGTTGGATGACCAGGCAACTCGTTCAGCCCCTCTAATAAAAGACCGGTAATACAGGCCTTTATTCTGTATGCTACAGAATAAATAATGACTTGATTAAAGTATGGTGTCTGCGATATTTTTATTGGGGTCGAAGCCCGACCATGCAGACGAGTCGAAAAAGTGCCGATTTGGTGAGAAAGCCCGAACATTTGGTCGAAGTCAGTGGGACCACGGCGAGGTGTGATTGGCTGCACTATTGGATTCAGCTGCACTATGCTGGCTTCATCTCTATAACCAAATGCGAGAGCATCACCCGAGCTGGCAGAGAGCAAAGCTCTCACGACGGCCATGAGTGCTCGCGCTCATTTGGCAGCTCACCAACACACACACAAGTCCAAGCAAACGCATTACTCAAAGCCTCTTCATTCGCTCGCTGTGCGACTCACTCTCTCTTTGCCTGACTCACTCGTCGTCGTCGCCGCGCTTGCGCTTGCGAAAGCGAATGTGCTTCCGCATCTCTGGCGGAATCGCCTCGTCATTCTTCCACCTCTCGTGCCACACCTGGCTACAGGCGAGCGTGTCGCCGGCGCTCGAGCGGCGGACGCGGTTGCACAGAGGGACACGCCCTCCATACTGGTCACTGCATGCTGGGCAGAAGTAGCTCGTCTCTACGCTCTTTTTCAAACCAGCATTGTCGTCTTCGACTTCGTCGTCGACATCCAGCCCCGCCTCCTGTGCATCAGGACGGCGGTCTTCGCGCTGCTTTTTGCGCGCGTGCTTGCCCGCGCTGTTGTACGCCGAACGCACTTTGCACGAGTACTGGCGCCGCTTGTGTTGCGTATCAGTGGTGTAGAACTCGTCATTGTTGGCAAGCGTGTGGCTGCTGGCGGCGGGCGGCATCGTCACGAGGTCCTCGACGTTCATGTTGCACTCGAAGTCGCGCGCTTCGAGCCCAAGCAGCTAGACGTGCAACCTGCACAGGTACTTGGCATGCGTCGGCATCTTCTCTCCTTTGCCATCCATGGTAATCTTGTGCAAGATGAAGCCGATCGTCACGGCCATGTCGACAAGCCCCACGAACAGTGTCTTGTAGTACTTGCTGTAGCGCAGGCACTCCTCGAGCGAGCACCTCTGCAGTCGAATTTGATCGTGCACATCCACTCCACCCATGCCAGTGTGGTAGTCACGGACAAGCTGCGGGCGCGGAATACTCGTTTTTTGCCGTTCTTCTGTCTTCGCGTCACGCTCGCGAGCTCGGTGCTACACCCTGTTGCCAAGAATTTCACTGGTCGCGAGTCCATCCACGACAGCGCGATCAGCTCTGGATACGTGCGAGTCTGAGCGATGCGGTAAGCGCCACACGGCACGTTTTGGGTTGCTTTTTCTGCTTGTACTTGATCTCACGGCACGACTAGAGCCTGTTCGCCGGCACTTTGCCAACGTGGTAGTGCTCCATTGGCAGCATCTTGAGCGGCAGCGCGACTGACGAGTAGTAGTTGTCCGTGATCTCCAGTCGCTTCTTCGCTTGCCCTTTCAATACGTGCCCGAGGTTGCTGACGACTGCGCTTGAGCCGACTTGCGTCTCTACAGAGGCTCCCTTCCCGCAGTACATCTCGATCCTGTTCAATACAAAGAAGAGCGTTAGACTGCGCAGAGTACGACGGATAATACAGAGTACCACGACATCGCACCTCGCGTAGTACGCCGTGTCTGCGCAACACGTGAAGTAGAACTTTGATCCCCATTTCGTCGGTTGTCTTCCATGTACACGCGCGTCAGGTTGTACTGACTCCTACTTGGCACCACCCCCTCGTCGAACGAGATGGCCTTGCCGAGGTTGTACCTGCGCCTGAACGTCTTTTGGAGCGCTTGGGTGATTGGTCAGATCTTCCACGCCTTGTCTTTTGCTGCACTACTGCTGGTATTGTCGTTAAAGTGCAAAATGCGCGAGATGTCCTGGAACCGCTACCTCGTCAAGAAGCGTCACCATGTGCCTCGCGGGAGGGTGCCGCCGCTGTCAGTTGACCAGTGGTTCCACAGACCGTCCTTCCGCGTGTTCAGGAAGTGCACGATCAGCAGCCCGATATATCGCGCCAGCTCGTGTGGTTGAAAGGAGCGGTGCTTCTCGAGATCGTCAACAAATTGCACGAGTGACAGGACTGTGCCGACCGATCTCTCGTGGTGCTGGTGTAATTCGCGGTTGCGCACACGGCGCGCCATGTCCGGAATGCACTGTATGCGGTAGTGGTTCGTCTTGTCCGCGATTCGCTTCCATATCATCTTGGGCAGGAAGTAGAAGAACATTCCAAGCGGAGACTGCAAACGTGATCGCCTATCTGGTCGGACCAGCGGCGGTGGAGTAGATGTCCGCTGCAGCTTGAAGAACAAGGTTGTCTACAGCACAAGCAATCAGTCGTTTTCTCTTCTTCTGTATCTTCTGGGGTTGGCTCACGTACCGCTGTGCTGCTCATCGTGGATCCCCCAGTCTGTCGCGGACAGGTTGCGCAGGTACGCGTCGCTGAAGTCGAACGTCGCGGTGTCGTCTTCCTCCGACGACTCGTCCGAGCTGGCCCCCGCGATTTCCTCTTTAATGACTGCTTCAACTTCGCCGCTTATGTCGCCGCTCACATCGTCGTCATCGTTCGAATCGATGGCCCCGTCGCCGATATCGACGTCACCACTCGAGTCGTCGTCGAACAGGCCCTCCCCCTTCAACGTGTCCATGTACGTGTCGTTGTCAAAGGGAGCAGTGTGATCCACCTCGCTGGCGTCTCCACGCCTGTATGGGGTGACGCCGCTCCCGTCGTCGCTGCCGTCGCTCTCCTTCGTCTCTGACTCGCTGTTGACTGCAATTCCGGAACCTATAGATCAGCGCTTGACACTCTCTAGCAAACACGGGTCCTCCAGAGTAATGCACATACCGGGTTCGATGACAGAGGAGACGGCAGAGTGGGGTGCGACTCGCTGCACAGCCGACACGGTGTGCGGGTCTGCGAGCAGAGCGAGCGGACGCCGTCGTTTTGTCTTCTGTGGTGACGAGACGTCATCCGCAGCAGACAGCACAGGTGGAAGCCGTGGTGCGTGAGTCGACGCAGGCGCGGGTACAGGCGCTGGTGCAGGCGCTGGCCCGGGAGTCGGCACTGGTGCAGGCGCTGATGCTAAAGCTCGTGCTGGCGCTGGTACTAGCGCTGATGCTGGGTTTGGCGCTGGTGCGGGAGTTGGCGCAGATACTGCCGCGGGCGCTGGCGCAGATGCCGGCGCAAATGCTGGAGCGGGTGCTGGCGCAGATGCTGGCGCAGATGCTGGCGCAGATGCTGGCGATGATGCTGGCGCTGGCGTTCGCTGTCGCGCATGCGTCGGCGCCACCGCAGGGAGCGCGGCTGGTACGTTTATGGCAGCGATGCCAAGCCGCAGGAAGCCATGCCACTGCGCGTACTGTAGAATGGCTGGTTCGCCTGCACACACAACCATTCTAAGGATGCCGTAGACGCTTGAAACCGTACAAATTCACCCACGTATCAATGGAGTAGCCATCACCTTTAACCCCCGTACCGCCGTATCTCATTCCGGTGTATGTGAAGTCGTTCGACAGGCCGCTTGGGCGTCTCGGCTTCCATCCAGCTCGAGAGAGCTCCCGCCATAACTTCACAAACGTCTTCAGCGGACTCAGGCGGCGTGCCATGGCGTTTGAGAGAAAGAGAGACGGATCATGGAGAGAAAGGTTTGGCGCGAAATTTGCGCGTTAAGACAGAGCTTTACCTGCAAGGGCTCATCGCTTCCCATCTCCTTGAGTGTGACATAAAAAGGCTCGCGGTGGTTGGATGGATCGATGGCCGATACTAACGTTTTATGTGCGGGGAAAGCGCGAAAAAGGATGTTGCGTACATTCCCGAACTCAACTCCTTAATAAATTTCTTATTTTGTAGTACGCAGAATACGGTACTAGAGGGGTTAAGCGGGGAGATCAACTCATATCCGCGTGCCCACGCGTACACAGATCAGCAGCGAGCATGGATGAACGCTGCCATGTGGTTGTTCTGTGTGGTGGGATCGCTCAAGTATGAGATCGAAGGACCGCTATCCTTCGTTTTGATAACTGTGAAAGTCATGTGTTGAAAGAAGGCAGCAGGTTGTCGCAGAAGTATCCTACAGTACAATTGTCTTCCTCCCATCGGTTCGCGTGCCAGTCCTCGCCGTTGGCGTAGTGGGCTAACTGATGGCTACGCTGCGAGCGAAGTGGCTGTCAAGTATGTTCGGTTTGCGCACGATGAAGGAGATGCGCTTGCGCGCTATTCAAATATTCGTTGATGTGTGAAACGAGCTACCAGAACCTCTGGCCGCGACTCGTTCGAATAAGCGACTCCAAACGACCCCAATTCAGTTTCAAATCAGATTTAAAAAATGCATTGACTCCCCTATACTCGTCTGTGTAATAACAGGAGCTGCGAAAAAATCCCATTTAAAATACTTTTAATTTTTTGTCAGCAAGCATAAGTTTCTGGCTAGATCTCATCTTCATTGCCGACGTTTTTGTTGTGTAATCCATCAGATTGAACAGTCCAATTGTATTGCGCACCCAGATAACAATCAGTTAAAAAAAGACAATGTCCTCACATTGTGCCTTTTGAATTCGGTTGGTCATCACCTTGTCAATTATAAATGCAAGGAATCGACTTTCGAAAATCGAGGCGGGCAACAAAAATGGCTACATTGCATTTGATTAAGGTAATAAAACACAGCAAATTTCGTTGAACGGTACGCGTTTCGATCTGAACTTCACATTGCAGATTGGGGTCTCTATCTTCATAAAGGAATGTGGGCACCAGGCAATGGAAGGAACTCAATTAAAATTAATGCACAGAATAAGTTTCCTTTTGCCAAAAAATCGACCTTCAGACAACGTACACTTTTGCCACACACGAATAATGTGCAACCCAAGGTGTGAAACATCGATTTCAGGGACTAATTTGTGTATAATAATACCAAGTCAAAATTATAAATGTTATACTAAGGAGGATCACAGGTCCCGCACCAGTACACCACATCACGCCACGCCTCCAACAAACACGCATGTAGTCGTGACCACTCGCACCAGCGCACGTGAGACTGTAACCACCCGAAACGATTCACCAATCAGCAGCAGAAACCACCGACTTGTCGTGCCAGCATCAACGGCTTGCAGCACAATGGAGCTGAACGCAGAGCTTGGACGCTCTAGAAGAAGGAGAGCAACACAAACGGTAGCTAGCCTTCATCTAAACATCACTATTCAATCGGCAACGATCTAAGCGCAAGGATTCACCATACAGATTCAAAAATTCAAAAACGAAGATATGGGTGTCTAATTAATACGTTTTATACGTAATGATGTTATAAAAGTATGCTCCCTTTTCAATTAAGTCTTAACAAATTTCGAGCTGTTAAATAAATGCGTTTCAAAAAGGGAGCACAATCATTTTACAATATTTACAGTCGTATTAAAACGTGTGTAACAGTGTTGCTACTACGTCGTTTGCATGCCACCTGGTGGCCAAGTGAATAGTCCCCCCCCCGCACTTTTTAATCGTAATTTTGTAAGAAAAAAAATTAGGCATTGCTATTTAAATATGTTGTTCCCCTCGTCAAGTTGAGCAGAAAGCAGCCGTTTTCACTCAAAAAGATGATATTAGAGCACGACGACAAAATAAAAGGTCAATTTGGATGCTGAACTAGTAAGAGCGCCACCAAACTGCATACAAAATTCAAGATATATATTTTTAGCGTTTTCGCTCGGAGTCATATTGACTGACAGCAAAGCACGACAATGTGTTTGTAGTACCTTCACGTACAGCTAGCCTCCTCGCCGCTACTTTCAAAGACTCCCTGGTACCATATTCGTGTGCCTCGCGGTTGGCTTGGTCAATGACCCGCAGCACACCCAGTACTAAAATCTGCCGGACATGCTGCACCGTTGCGTGAGCCGTGACCGCTGCGTCTCTCACCCGCGCCGCTAGCTCCACGTCCAACGTAGTCCCCCATGCGTGGCGGTCCCTGAAACCCAGCGCCAGAGCAGGTAGTTCCAATCCGAAGATCACCTCGATGGCCTCGTCGAGGTGCGCGATACTGGTGCAGCGTCGCGGCAGGAGGGCAGCAGTACGCCAGATGTCGAGCAGTGCACTCCATGCCCTCCGCAATCGGGCACTCCCAGTATGTATGTAGAGTGGAGTTGGTTCGCACGTCGCCGCATTCCGCCGCCGGGCAGCCTGGGTTACCGAGCGAAGAGTCCCATGTGTTTACCCTCCAAGACTTCATCCTGTGTAGGCGAAGCATTGCCCAGTCGAGGCACCTTATATCCGGAGAGTGGTGGTCCAGCTCACTTCCTCCAGCACCGCCGTAATGTGTATATTCTACCTCCTCCACTCCTGTTCGTGATCACGAACCTTGGCCTTCGCCCTGACGACGGCCGTGACCGCCGACAGTTTCACCGGCCTGGCCGGTGTGGGTTCGATCTTCATTCAAAGCCTTACCGGCCTGGTTAGCCATGGACCTGGAAGGGGTGTAGTTCGACCGTCGTGTCGGCGCCTGTCACACAACAACCGCTGCACCTCCTTCCCGGTCGCCACGCGCTCGACCAACCGAGGCGGGGTGGGGAACCGCTCCCGCCATAGCATCCACGAGCCCTCCCCCCTGTCAGTGACCATACATCGTTGATCAGGCTGATCATCGGCAAGCTAGCGTGGTCCGGAGTCCAGCGAAGAATCGCCAGGAGGTTCGCAACCATGGCGTCACAAAGTCGGAGGAACTAAAGCGCGGCCATGGGTGGTAGGGGAATGGCACCGCGGTACACCTGAGCCGCCGGACTCTGCGATCTCCATTTCACGATGTCTCGTACGTTGAGAGCCCCCCAAAAAATGACTGAGGTCGGGTGGTGCTAATCTCAGCCCGTGGGTCCAAAGGATTGTGTCCGCGCCGAATAGAGGCGCTAACGGAACCCATGACGGCAAGCAACGCGTCCGTGCCTCCTGGTCAATAAACCGCAGAGCTTGGATCTCTGGTATCCAGGGCGTGAAGTGTCTCGACCACCATCCTGCATTCTACGTGTCGCGAAGCCCGGTCGCATCCACAAGCCGGAGGAGCACCCCAATGCCCTCGACCTCGTCGATATCGCACGGCATTTATTAAAATTGGTAATGCTGAATTACTGTATTGAATTGTCCTTTCTGCCGCGCAATAGCGACGACAATTTTCATACGAAAGTGGAATGATTTTAGTGTCGTATTTGTCGTGCGACAATGGAGAAAAAAAATAAATTGGAAAATAGGACTGGTGCAAATGTATTTCTTATGTAATATGTCTGCGTCGTGGGTGTGGACAAGGATTGTCACACCGCATCGGAATACGACAGAGACGGCACTGAGAATGTACGTCGTTCAGTGCCGCATACGCAACTATGCTGTCTAGGCGCCTCATACAACAGACATGCGAGCACAAGATTGGCCGGATTCCGTTGATCGGGTCGCACAAACAAATCGGAGACACCCTTGCATCGCTGTGTGCCGTGCGTGGTTGGTTGGTTGATCCAGCCGGTTCGGGTGTGTCGATGTGATTGCCTCGACGATGACCGTCTTGGCCGCTCGAGCATGCTTCGTTGTAATTCGTTCGCAGTTGTGAATTCCCTTCGCTTCTCGTCTTGCAAGAGCAACAGCAGCTTCTTCTTTCTCTATATTGCACCTCGACGTCCGGTAGTGTAGTGCTGCGTTACTCCTTACAATCGTCTTGGTGCAGCGGGAACAAACAAAGGGCGCCATCTTTTCAACTGAACAAGCATTCTTTCTGTCTGGAGTTACGTTTACCCCATCGGATGCGCGCATGTAATGGACGCCAATAGACAGGAATGGGCTTCCGTCTTTTCGATACTCGTGTCGGCGACACGCAAAAACAGAAACGTGTGCGTTTCCATCCTGGTGAGCGTCAGACGTTACAAATGCTAAAAGTGGTGAGCTCAATGTTGGTTCCACCGACCTGCTTCCACTGTTGCTGCTTTGCTAACAAACTGTGCAGTCAAGGGAGATGCGAAATTACGCTGATAAGTTCAACAGCTTCGCTGTGAGCGATGGCACACAACACAGCAATGTACGACATGAAGCTCGTACAATTTACCAATGTATGCGCTCTTGGTGAGAATGTGGTGTTGGGTACCTGATCACCAAGTTTAAGTAAGGCGAGTACGTGAAGGTGACAATAGAGACGTTTTGTCAAGACCAAGTTTGTGCTACGCTGAGAATGGATAGCCGTTCAGTGTTCCCACTCGCCGCACGCGAGCTTCACTTCACTCACGTACTCTGCGCTACGCATTATAAAGCGCATATGCTGAGCGCGAGCGGCAGGTCGGGAACTTTCAGCGCGGACTTTAAGCCTGCTGCGTCAAGACTCATTACGCGGAGTTTGAAGACGAGACCGCTTTCGAGCAGCTCATGGATGCAACTATCCTCCAGTTCAGCAGGTACTTTTCGGCTTCACGCATTCTCGCGCGTCTGAGAGCAGATAGAACAAAGATATTTTGAATGTACGCGGGCAGCGTGTTCACGTGCAGCAACGTCGCTCGGAGAGGGGAGGTAATTTCAACTCGGTGATCACAGAGCGTGAAAACAAAATAAGAGATCAACGAGCGTTCATCCTCCACCACCTCGGGTTCGACCTCCTGCTGGGGTTTTTCAACCTATACAATGCCCACGCGCTCGAAGAGATATGCCGACTCATCCGCGCAGACAAGCCGTGGAGCACCTATATTGATGAACAGTGGAGACACCAGTTCTATGCGTCGGTGGAACTGACGCACGTGCACCAGAAGCTCGACGACACCTAGATTGCAGCACGTCGCCCGACGATACACGTAAGAACAAAATCCGCTTGAACACCCCAGGAATACCGACCTGTTCATGCTCGGCGTTCAAGTCCTACTTGGTGCCATGCGCCGGGGTTTGAGCAGAACATCCTCGCGTGAGATCTGCACTGTTTCAAGCTGGCAACTTACACCCGCGTAGGCGCGTATCGAACCCACTACTGTACCAAGAGGTTCTCATGAAACTGAGGCTGAAAACCGCGAGCATATTTGCCTGCGTCGTTTGGAACTCATAAATAGATGGCATTCGAAAGGGGAGTCGATTCCACAGACCTCACAAACGCTCCTCTATTCCACCTGTATGCAAACCTGCCCTGATCTGGGTGGTGCAACGTTCAGTTTGCGAAGCCGACCAGACCAGGGTTTCCAACAGGTTCACAACGCAGCTGCTGGCGAAATTCACGTGTACCGGGTATTCATGCTGGCACTTGACGATTTCTGCAACCACGTTGTGCTGCCAAGAGGACAGCCCACACGAAAAAAACGGTGGAGGTGACATGCACAACGGGCAGACCACGTGCTTCCTCCCGAAGTTCGACTCACTGGTGGAAGTCGTGCAGCAGGCAACGACTCACGGCTCTCCAGGGTCCCGAGATAGTCCAGCTGCTCCGCACTCGGCCACAGAGCGGGACCCCGCAAGTACCCAAACACGGCCTCGTCTGCTTTTAGCAACTAGCACGTAGCATAACCACTATGTCTAGAACGAATGCATTGAGCGGTGCTGCGAGCGCGCGAGAGGTCTGTCGAGCGTGAAACTTGCTACAGACATCTAGTGCGGGTAGTACTGTCGTATCATCCTGCGAGAGTGGGGCTCGCAGCAGTTTAGATATCCAGGCTTAACTATGACCTGTCGTATCTCGATAAGCAATTTTTTAATAGCACAATGTTGCGAAATAGTACATGTGAACACACGTTATATCTCTGACAGTGTAGGCGTCATTGGGTGTCTTGGTTTGATAGAGGCTTGATGTCAGTATGCCTTTATTTATTTAAAACCTTGTAGATTGCACATTCCATACTTCCGTGTCGTCGACACGCGTTTAAAAAACTATCCCAGAGTTGTGTTCACCTTTTACTTTTTGAAAGCGAGTTCAGTGCAGTACCATTTGGCAACACTCTCATAAAGTGTGTCTCCCGTTGTTATACATATTGTCAGATGTTGTTGAGCTTTGTCAATATTAATTTCGTTTTTCGAAATCAAATGTCCATCAACAGGAAATTCAAGTTAATTGGAGAAACTTGAGTTATTTGAGAGTTGATCTTCGTTTCAAGAACAAGTTTGTTCAGTTGATCTCGTTTAAAGTACGAACCGCTAACAATTTAGATTTGAGCAGATGCGAATGTGATAAATTTTCACATGATCAAGCTCGAAAGATGCAAAAAGCGACTCGCTTGAACAACTCACTCCTCCTCACTCTGGCGCAAGTAGAACGGTAACTAGACTGGTGGTGCTCTGCGTGAGCACAACACTCATCTTGGGCATGACGAGAAAAGATGAGATTGGTATATTGGTATCCCAAGGAATGACACAGCACACTTGTGCGTGGGCACGCTGGTGCATTTTTGGCACATGGTGAGGTACGGAATTGGTTATCAACTGTTTTGCGAAGTCTTTTCAATATATTCAAATCTGAGCTCAAGTGGATCAAGCTCTCTCTGAATTACACAGGCACATTTCGAATTTGTGAATAATCTCAACGCAGGTGACATGTATACAAAATGTCTGACCTATCGCAAAAAAACGGGACTTAGAATATATATATATACGGGGCTTTGCCTTGTTGACTCAGAGACTGGGTGTTAATAAAGATTCATTAATTTTGTTTCAAAAATCAGACTAACACCCAATCTCTGAGTTAACCAGGATGGATTTTGAGTAAAATGCAGAAATGTGAAAAACTAAAATCAAGACGAGCTTGTTTCGAGACTGTCAAAGCACATGGTCAGATAGCCCTTTGTGTAGTGATCAAGATGGTCTTGGTGCGATATCCATCCGACAAACCAACGACGTAATATGTGCCTGCCAAAAAAGTGTATTGATGATTTCGGCTCAACGTGATCATTGTTTTCGGAATTTATAATTTGCGATTTGACGGCCAATCTCATATTCGAAAGCCACACTGTGATGATATTGTCTTTTTACGTCGATTTGCCTAAATGTCCTGTAATATTGGGCTTCTTAAAAGAAAAAACACTTTACTGTCTGAATTAAATAAGGCCGACCCATAGGAGGTCAATAACAAAACTCATTACGCTTGACATAGACCAACTCCGAGAGTGCGAGTGGGCTCATCTATGATTTGTTATACTCGTGTTAGCTTTTGGCATTGTCTGTTATGCGTAGTACTACACTCGGCGACAAATCATATCGCACACAAACAAATTTGAGTGTACATTTGTCATTTTTTAGATCTGTGCGCGATATTTAGATATGATGGCGTTTTCTGAACGGAGAATCTGGTGCTGTTTTATTGCGAAATTCCCAACAGAGACGCGTCAACATGTTATTTTGCTTATTTTGGGCGGTCATACAATAACTGCACACTTGTCGCCATACAAATTGCAAATCAAAAATTAATGCCAAAGTAATGGTCGTTTTGGTTTTGTATCGGGAGTTCATGTATGTCAAAGGTTCAAAGAACCCCTCCGCTGCTCCAATCCACAAACACAACACTCTATTCTACTTCGAACGAGCTACCATACGCCACTAGCTTCAATTTGTTGCTCTGGATGCACACTAGGGCGGTGTAAGCTCTTTTATTCTAGACTGGCTACCTCCTCTTGATTTTTTGGCTTAATACGCATCAATTTCGATGCTCGACATCATGAGAGGTGCTTTTGAAAGAATTGGTGGCCTTGTGCGCAACACACACGACTAAAAAACGAATGGCGGAAAGGGAATTCACAAAAGCAACGTGCGCCTCAATGGACCTCGATCAAGAAGAGCGAAGTGCTTATGAAGGGTGAGCGAGGATGAACTCCGATACAAAGCAATTTGACCACCACTCTGGTATTGATACTTGACTTAAAACTTGTACAGTGCGCGCCAAAAAGATAAGGACACCAAAATTTGAAGTAAAAAAATAAAGTAACTTTTGCAAAAGTGCGTTTCCGAGCGAACTTTTCTGTGGTCTGG
>SMMQ01002649.1:7553-22894 GCA_008271595.1 [Pythium] brassicae (nom. inval.) | reverse complement strand
CCGCCCCCCCCCCCCCCCTCCTCCCGCTCTTCGCATGTGAGCACCAAACGCACCTTGACGACCGTGAAGAAACACGCAAGCAAGTCCAGCTCGTCCTGCTCGAGCGGCGACAGCGTCGCGGCTTTCGACGTGGTGCGTGGATGCCCGCCCATCGCGCCGTTCAGAAACACGTTCGCGTATCCCGAGCCGCTCGAGCACCACTTGATGCGCCACTCCTCCGCTGAGGACGGTTGAGCTGCTGCAGACTTCGGGTCCCCACCGCCGTCAGTCTCAAGCACAGCAAGCACCTCTCGGCTTGTCAGCTGGCCGCCCCCGGTCGCCAGTGTCGGGTTCCGGCGAAAGAACGACTCCAGCACGGCGAGTGCGCGCTCGCTCTCGTTGCACACTTCGAGTACGTGTGCGTGGTTGAGTGCGTACGCTGGGCTCGCAGGATTACCGCGCTGGGCGTACTCGAAGCACGCGACGCTCGCCTCAAGCGCTCCACAGTCTTTCAAGATGGTGCCGATGAAGGCGTACGCCGCAGCGGACGACGGCCCTCCGTCCGGCGGCACTGCCTGCACGAGCAGCTCCATGCCGCCACTGCCACCTACGAACGCTGCGAGATGCTGGCGCACCGCCTTGTCGTCCGGGCGGCCAACAAGCACGCGCAGCACCATGTGGAGCGCGTCGCTCCTCTTGCCGCAGTCGAATGCGATCGTCGAGTACAGCAGCAGCGCGTCCAGGTTCAAGCTCGGGCTCTGCAGGTCCGGGAGCAGTTGCATGAGCAGGCCGACTGCGGCGTCCTGCAGCTCGGGCGACACGGCTCGCAACGCGTACGATGCCTGCGCTTGCAGGAAGTCCGCGCGAGCCGCAGCCGCGGTCCTCTCGGCGGACGGGGACGACGCCAGTGCGCCGGCGCCGCTCGACTCCCGCTGTAGCAGCTGCTGCGTCTGCTCGATCGCCCCCAACGCCTCTCGATAACAGCCGCGCTGGACCTCGCAGTGGGCGATCTTGAGCCCGCAGTCGACCACCAGTTGCGCGTGCGCCGCGTCGCGGAACGGACTCTGGTCGCCGTCACGAGCGCCCGCACTGTGCGCCGCCCAGCACTTGCTGTACCACTGCGCTACTGCGACGTCGTAGCGCTGGTTCGCGGCGTGGATGTCGCCCATTGCGAGCAGCGCGTGCGGGTTCTCTGGGTCGATGGGCAGCACAAGCGTCTCGAAGAGCGTCTTTGCAGCTCGGAGCTTGCGCTGCTCGAGCTGCTTGAGACCGAGAGCCACGAGAACCGCGACTTCACTTGCGCGGGCACCAGGCGCAGCCGGTGGCGATCGCACAGTCGATGGCGATGGCGCTGCTGTCGTTCTCGACTGCGAAGAGATTGCGTGCTGCTGCTGTTTGCGCACAACCACGAGCTCAAAGTCGCACTGCTCGACGGTGTCCGCTTCGTCGTCCGCTGTGCGTTGCCGCCGAGCAAACCAGCGCTGCGCTCGCTTGTCAGCTTCGAACGAGACGCGCTGTCCAGACTCGTGCTCGCGCTCTGTGAAGACCTCCAGATCGTCCGGCGCGAGCGGTGACGGCGTCCCGGTTCCTCCCGCCGAGTGCGACTTGCGAGTGTGCAACGCGCAGAAAGCGCGCAGGACGTCGTCGAGGGTTACGAGCGCAGGCGTGAGCGTCAGACGCATAGAGAGCGCTGCTGCTGCCGCCGCTGGGTCCTCGAGGTGCACGAAGAGCTTCGTCCCCATGGTCTCCGCGACGCTTCGAGAGTGACATTCATTTTCGACGTACAGTATTGGATCTTCGATGCCGCGACTGGAGACGCTCGCGCCTCTCGCGGTGGCGGGCGCCGCGGCCGCGAGCGCCTGGAACACGCACCGCAACGGCTTCGTGTGGGACGACCGCGCGGCCATCGTGGCCAACAGAGACGTGAGCGGCGAGCGCGCGCTGCTCGAGCTCTTCGCGCGCGACTTTTGGGGCATGCGGATGCGCGCGGCCGCGAGCCACAAGAGCTACCGGCCGCTCACGGTGCTCTCGTTCCGCCTCAGCCGCGCGATTGCTCGTGCAGTTGGAAGCAGCGGGGACGCACTCGCGACTGATGGCGCGAGCCACTTCCACGTCGCGAACGCACTCGTGCACGTCGGCTGCGCGCTGCTGGTCTGGAAGGTGGCCCGCGCGCTGTTCGTGCGCCATGCCACTGGCGCGAGCAGTTCTGTTGGAGCTGCTGGCGGTGCGGACGCAAAGACGCTTGCGCACGTCGGTGCGATGCTCGCGGCGCTGCTGTTCGCGGTGCACCCGGTGCACTGCGACGCGGTGGCGAGCGTCGTCGGCCGCGCCGACCTGCTCTGCACTCTGCTGGCGCTGCAGGCGTTCCTGTGGTACTTGGCGGCGGTGGCACAGCGCGAGCGCACCAACTGGCGTTCGTTCGCACTCGCGCTTCTATGCGCTGTCGCTGGTGCGTACAGGACGGAGCACTGGGTTGTTGTTGAAAGAGGAGCTGCTCCAGCACTGGTGGGTCTGACACCGATGGGTTTGCTATTGCGTTGCTGCGAGCAGCGAGCCTGTGCAAGGAGCTGGGCTTCACTGTGCTCGGCCTCTTTCTCGCGTACGACGCGGTCGCGCAGCTCTCGCGGGCTCCCAGTCCGCCCCACCCAACAACAGCCGATGACGCCCCGGAGTCCGGCGCCGCACCGAGTAAGAACATTGAGCCGCTCGAGCGCGCGAGCCTCGCTGCGTTCCGGAAGCGCGCGGTGGCGCTCGTGCTCTTCACGCTTGCGCTGACAGCGCTGCGCGTGTGGCTCAACGGCGAGCACCGGCAGGTGGAGTGGAACATCCTGGCGAACAACGTGGCGGTGCAGCGGTCGCGGCTCACGCGCGCGCTCTCGTACGCGCACATCCACGCGTGGTACTTGTGGAAGCTGCTGTGGCCGCGCCTGCTCTGCTTCGACTACGGCTTCAAGACGATCCCGATCGTCTCGCGCGTGTGGGACCCGCACAACTTGCTTACAGTGCTCGCGTACAGCACGGTGGCGCTCGGCGTGGCCGTCGGCGTTCGGCAGCTCGACAGGTCCCCACTCGTCCTCATCTGCATCGCGTTCGGCGTGATCCCGTTCGTCCCGGCGTCCAACTTGTTCTTCCCTGTCGGCACAGTCGTAGCGGAGCGTTTGCTATACTTCCCGAGCGTTGGCTTCTGTCTCTTGATGGGCCACGTCCTGCAAACCGCGCTCGGCATCGCGTACAGACACGCCACTGCCGAGCAAGCCGCGGCTGAGCTCCGAGCACGCGACGGCAGCGAGACGAACAACGCGAGCAGCGGCGCCAACATGCGAGCGACCGCGGAGTTCTGCCGCCGGTGCTACTCGCTCATCGTGCTCTGCGTCGGCTTCCTGGTGGCGAGCGGGTGCTACCGGAGCCAGACCCGCAACGCTGACTGGCTGGACGAGGCGACGCTCTTCCGCTCGGCGCTCGGCGTCTCGCCGACAAACAACAAAGTGCTGTCGAACGTCGGCAAGACGCTGCTCGGGAAGGACAACACGGCGGCGATCCGCGTCCTCCGCGTGGCGACCGCGATCCTGCCCCGCCAGATCGAAGGGCACACGAACCTCGGACTCGCGCACTGGAATACTGGCAGCACGCTGCTCGCGGCGCGCCATCTCTACAAGGCGTCGCACTTTAGCGGCGGCCAGATCCAGGTACGACGGACGCGGTTGGCTGTCGCTGCTTGCGTGTCTGTCATGCGGCTCACCCGCGCCTTGTCGCGTCTGGGATTGCTACTGCGTTGCACCGGTCGCGTGGTGAACGGCAGAGCAACGGGTTCGCCGGCGCCGTGTTTCTCGACCACTGGATCACCGAGAACGGAGCGGAGCCTGGCGGGTCCGAGGCGTTCTGGGGCTCCCCGACGGCGCGTGAGGCAAGGCGGCTGCTGGACTTCGCGGTCGAGGCGCAGAGTCTCTACCCGCTCCACTACTTCTCTCGCGCGCGCCTGGCGTACTTCTCGGGCGAATTCGGGGACACGATCCGGCTCTGCGACCTCGCGCTGCGCGTGAACGAGCTGGTGCTCCAGAGGACGATCGACCCCGAGCTGCTCATGGACGCAGGGCAAATGCACAACCTGATCGCGACGGCGCACATGTCCGGCAAGCGCCCGGACCTCGCGCTTAAGGCGATTGTCAAGGGCCTGGAGGCCAGCCCCGAGAACGCCGACCTGCACGCGAACGCTGTGATCCTGTACGCCGAGGCGAAGGACGGCGACAAGGGCAGCTACCACCTCAACACGTTCCTGCGCCTGGCAACGAAACCGGCCAGTCGGCCTGCGCTGGACCATCTCGCACTCGCGATGGACATGCTCCAGGAACCGGAGGCGGCCGCGGCATGTCGGAAGCAGGCAGAGCGGCTCGCGTCTGCGCCGCCAGCGTCTCAGCCGCCATCTCCGCTCGCTACTCTGCTCCAGCTCTCGGTCCAGTAACGTGTGGCTGTGGTTCACACTGCCACGGTGCAAGAAGTGGACATTGTATGTCAACTTGTAGTTGCAGCAAGGAGTTCGAGTTGAAGTCGACTGCAGCCAGTGTGATGGCAACCTGGGCATCATGTACACTGTATAAGTTTACTAGTACTGTCCATGTTCCTGGTCCAGGTAATCTCAAATATGTAGCTTCAAGTCAACCTACAAAGTTCATCTGGATGGAGATCTATTTCGAGCGCGAAACTGAACCAGGAGGGGCGACGAAACGGAAGCCTCAGTTTGAGTTGCGCGAGTGGCGTCAGCGAGACAGACTGCGGGCTGCAAGTTGCTGGTCGCTGGGCGCGAGTAGAGAGTGGAGAGAGAGTCTCGGCCCGATCGGCCGACGGACGACCGGCGGCGACTCGCAATGGGCCGTACGGCGCCGTCGCCCGTGTGTTATGACCACAGCGACAGCGCGGCGTCATTGCTGACCTCGTCGCAGATTCGGCGGCGCCGCGCGCGTGCAGTGCACATTCTGCTCGCGATCGCGACCGTGGCGCTCGTGCTGGAGTCCGGCGTCGGCAGCATCCACGCGCGGCAGTGGACTTCTTGGATCCTCTCGCTCACGTTCCCATCGCAGGAGGTGACATGCGCCAAGGTGGTCGTGCTCGCAGTCGGCTTCGCGCTCTCGTTCTACCACGTGGTGTTCGCGGGCAAACGTCGCGAGCGCGCTCTGTCGTCGCACCGGGGCGCCTCGGAGAGACATAACAAAGCATCGTGGTGGAGCAATGAGCAGAGCAGCTCGTTGGAGGCGCGGAGTGCGACGCTGGCATCGCCGATCAACGCCGCAGCAGAATCGCACACCGTACAAGAACCAACGTCACTGGAGCTTGTAGTCGAGCCGGAGCTGCCGCAGATCAAGCTTGTGAACGAGCGCCAGAGTTCTGGAATCAGCAGCGGGGACCAGCGCATCCGCGTCAACGGCAAGGAACCCATCGCGTTCGAGAACGACTTGTTCAAGGGCCGACTGCTCTTCTTGGTTCGCGACTCTGCCGCTCCTGCTGCGAGTGGCGGACCGTCCCCCGGTAGCAGCAGAAACGAGATTAGGACGAACTGGAGCCACCTCTTCAACGGACGCAAGCGGACGCTGTGGGTCCAGGTACAGGGCAGCTTCAAGCGCTCGGTACCAGCGGCCAGCACGCTCTTCCTCGCCGCCGAAGTCGCGTCGCCACTGGCGCTGGGCTTTTGGGCCAGGAAGCTCGTCGAAGTGCTCGTGGCGATCACCAAGAAGATCGCGCGCAACGTGCACATTTCGTTCGGCGACGACAGCGGCAGCGACGAGCTGCCGCACGCCGCGTTCCCGCTCTACGAGTGCGTGGACGAGTTCGTGGAGACCTCTGTCGGCGACTCGCCTTCGACGCTGCGCCAGATTCCGACGCTTGGGGTCGAGAACTTTGGCGAGACGCCGCAGCAGAAGGAGGAGAGGCGCACGCGCAGACAGTCGAGCGGCTCTGCACCCTCCAGAGACCGTACCAGCAGCAGCGGCAGTACCCCGTCAAAGCAGTTCGAACCCGGCAAGGTGTACACGTTCCAGTTCTACACCATGTACGCGGATCTGGCGCAGTGGCAGATCGCAAACCTGCCGGGGATGCCCGAGATCGCACTCTCGAAGTTCGTGGGCGAGCAGCCCATCCGCTTTGCGGCGTACGTTGTGAACACCTCGCCGTCTTCGCCAGCATCAGTCGGGCCAATCAAGCACACGAGCGCCGCAAAAGACTACCTCTTCTGCTTCTCGGTGTGCTACAACGAGGAGCACAAGCGGCCGCCGATCTCCAGCAACTTCCACTCGCTCACCCCCAGTCTCAGCCGCGCTCTCAGCAGCAGTCGAGCGGAGACACCTCCGCCGGTGCTTCGCTCTCCGACCGCCTCGAGCCTGAGAAGCACACTCTTGCAGCAGCAAGAGTGGCATGAGCAGTCGTTGTCTGCACGTGATGAAGACACTGACGCGTACGTCGCTCTTTTGCCCATGCACGAGGCTTCGGCACTGCCACCAAAGCTTCTCCAGAACGAGCAGGCAATGAGCAGCCTCACGTTCGCGCTGCCCATGTGGATCGAGCTCGTCGACCGTGTCGTCGGGAACCGCAAGGTCTCGTACCTCTTCACAGTCGAGGAGCAGCTCGACGGATCGCGAGCTGCGCCGCACCGCTACTGCGTCGTGCGCAGCGCGGCGACCATCAAGAGCACATTACTGATGCTCCGCGATGACGACGCAGGCTCAAGCGAGTCCCGACAGCGAAGCACGAGCGAACCCGGTGCGGCGACAACGACTCGCGGTCTCGAGGAAGAGTTCCGCAAGCTCCTGCTCGAATCGCGCGAGTTCTTGTACGACACGATCTCGAACGAGACCGCGGCGCTCGCGGACGCGCTGCAAAAGATCGCAGCGAGCTCCAGGTCTTCGCCGTCGACAGCGCCTTCAAGCGCGCTTCGGGTTGAACGGCTGAAGAAGGCGATGCTCTATCACTGCCTCACGTCGTCGGGCGTGCTGCCGAGTGTGCGCGAGCCGCAGGACATCGGCATCCAGCTCACGAAGGCGAAGCGCGAGCGCATGGACATTATCTGGGAGTGCGGCGTGTATCGCGCGCACACGCCTCGGATGCTGCGCCAGGAGTGGCTCATGCTCACGACCAGCGACGTACTCTTCTTCCGCTCCTACTCGATGCGCGCGTGCAAGTCTGTGCCGATCACGGAGTTGCTTTGCGTCCAGGCTGTCGACACTGCGCACGTGCTCAACCCGAGTGGCGATGGCAGGAAGGATGAGGCGAGTGGATTGGGCGACACAGCGCATCGCCACCAGCCTGAATCGAGGGGTGGCGCTTCGAGCTGGCACTGCGTCGAGCTGCACCTCCTGCGCGAGATCGTGACTGTCTTCCTGGACTCTAGAGCCTCGCGACGGCAGTTTGTCACGTCACTGAACCAGATCGCACTGCTCCGCGCCAAGCCGGGGTGTCTACCTGCACCGCTCACGTTCGAGCTCCAGCCGCTCCCGGTCTGCTTGAACCGACGCAACATGCTCAGTGGACTGGCGGCTTCTCCTCGAGCCGTGACGGCCACTTCAGCACCACCGCTCGCACTTGTGCAGAATGCCTTGACGAGAGGGCTCGCGATCTTTGAGATGCGCGCGTGCGGCCGCAAGTCCAGCGACCTGCTGCCGTTCCTGAACGCCGTGGAGCTGCTCGCGGACATGGATCTCGCAATCCGTGACGAGCCTGTGGTTTCGACCGACACACGAACTGCTGTTCAGGTTGCTGCCCCTCGTCCGACGGCGTCTGTTCACAGCCACCATGGCCCCGCGCGAGCTGTCTCCAGCGCAGCTCTACCGCCTTTCTCGCACGAAGAGAAGCTCGCCTTCGCGCTCAACCTCTACCACGTCCTCTATATCCACGCGTCGCTCGTCTTCCCCGCGCCAACCACGCACTTTCACTGGAAGAAGCTGCAGAGCGTGCCGTTCTACCTCATCGGCCGGGCACCGCAGAAGCAGATGCGCGTCACGCTTGAGGTCATCGAGAACGAGTTGCTGCGCGCAAGTGCGAGTGGCACATCGTTGCTCGAGAGCGTGCTGACGAGCCCTGAGAAGGCAGGCAGCAGTGCGCGGAGGCTCCTGATGCTCGGACGGAGCTTCTCAGGCACTTTCAACGCTGCTTCGGACACCGCGGTTCCGAGGCACCTGGCGATCACGTACCCCGATTTCCGCACGACGTTTGCGCTCCAAATGAACTGCAGCCCTGGTACGCACGTCATGCGGGTGTACGATGGCTCGCAACGCATCCACGAGCAGCTCAACGCCACCTGCACGCTCTTCCTCTCGCACGAGCTCCGCGTGGACGTGAGCGAACGAGTGGTGTGGCTCCCGCGCGTGGTCGAGTGGCGCCAGCAGGACTTCCTGCCGCGCAGCAGCAAGAGCCAGGGTCCTGGCTCGGCAGTTGCGGCCATGACCTCGGGTATCAGCGCGAGCAACGACGCTCGCGCGTTCTTCTGCCTGCAGAAGCTGCTCGGGTTCCTGGAGGACACGCAGCGCGAGCAGACCGAGAACGTGCTGCTCGGTGCGGGCAAGAGCGCGCGGATCGTCTACCACAGCTTCTGGACGCAGTCAAGCGGCAGCAGCAGCAACAGCGGAGGCGGGAAGAACCGGAGCGACAGTGATCCCGAGCGCAAAGCCGCCATCGCTGGTCGCAGCATCAGCGGACGCGAGCTCGACGTGCGTTCGTCGTCGGCTTCTGCGCCAGATTCTCCATCGCCTGCATCGAGCAGCACCAGCAGCAATGGCGGCGCAGTGCAGTTCTTCCAGTCGCTCTTCTCTTCTTGAGGTCAATCTCTCCATCCTCGATAACCGGAATCCGCACGAGAACCTACTCTATAGGTTGACTTGTAGGTTGACTGCGATCAATAGACATTGAATTCATTCGTTTTTGTACAAGTCGTCGGACTGTCATGGCACGGAGGGAACTCTAGCAATCAAAGAGACTATCCGACTCGCACGCTCACACGCACCCAGCCTGCAAACCCGACTCGGGTCGCAGCTCAGATCTTGTGCGCGACGTCGCTCGCGCTGAGCAATGGGTCGCGGATTGCCTTCGCGCTCGCGCTGAGGTGCGGCTTCACGGCCTTGAAGTAGTACACACCGCCGAGCGTGAAGATGATGATGCCGCCGAGGACCGACGCGAGGAAGTCCGTCGACTGCACACCGCTGTAGATGATCGAGAACAGGCAGAGCGCGCACAGCAGGAGGCACACGACGGCACCCGGCACGCCGAACGGCGAGCGGTACGGACGCTTGCGGTCCGGCTCGTTCACGCGCAGGCGGATGAACGCCACGAGCTGGAACGCGTACGACACGAGCGCGCCAATGAGCGCGAGGTTGATCAGAACCGAGCCGAGGCGCACGTCGCCAATGATGAAGTGCAGCAGAACCGCGACGAAGAGGCCGATGGAGCTGCCCGCGATGAGCGACACGTGCGCCGTGTTGTGCGACGACATTTTCGTGAGCGCGTGCGGGAAGTAGCCGTCGCGGGCGATCGCGTACAGCAGGCGCCCCATGCAGTAGATGAACGAGTGGAAGCTGCAGATGAGGCCCACAATGAGCAGCCACGTGAAGCCCGACGTTGTGCTGTTGTCGCCAAAGACAGACTTGTAGCCGTCGAGCAGCGGCGAGCCAGACGCCGAGATCGCCGCCGCACCGGGGCTGATCATCGAGTTGAAGATCACGGTCGAGAACGAGAGCACGACGAGCGTCGCGATGGACGAGACGAGGCCGCGCGGCATGTTCTTCTCCGGCTCGATCGTGTCCTCGACCGCAAGCGGCAGCTCCTCAATGCCGAGGTAGAACCAGAGCGAGAACGAGAGGCCCTTGATCATGCCGTCCAGCCCGCCGGGAAACTGCCAGTCCTGCTGCACGACCCACTTGTCGTACGACACGTTCGGGATCGCCGCAACGTAAAACACGAGCAGAAGCGCGACGGAGAGCAGCGTCGTGACGAGCTGGATGCGGAACGAGAGCTCGACACCCATGATGTTGAGCGCCACGAAGACGACGTAGAAGATGATCCACCAGATCGGCGCATAGTCCGTGTCGAGCTCTAGCAGCTGGTTCAGGTACGAGCCGATGCCCGTGACCACGACCGCGCACGTGATGATGACCTTGAGGCTCTCAGCGAGCCCGGCGAAGAACGCGGCGGAGCGGCCGATACCGTGCAGCGCGAAGATGTATGGCCCGCCGCCCGACGGAAGTGTCGTCGAGAGCTCTGCGATCGAGAACGAGAGCAGCACGTAGAGCACCGTGACGATTGAGAGGATCACGAGCAGCCCGTCAAAGCCCGCGATGAGCCCCGCCTGCCAGCCGAAGAAATCGCCGCTGACCACGGCGCCAACGCCGAGCGCCCAGAGGTGCGGCGCCTTTGCGAAGCGGTGCGACTCGTTTGCCGCCGTCTGAGTGTCCGTCATGGCGAGTGTGTGTGTGTGTGGCGGGTCTCAGGCACCTGCTCGGGGGACGTCCTATGCGCTGGCTGGTGCTGCTGGTCGCCTATGCGCTTGGGCTCCGATTGGGAAATGACAGCTCGAGGAGAGCGGTCGAGGTCGTGCGGAACCATATGGGTTCCAGCCGGTGGTACAGAGAGAACAAGACCATAGTGAAAGCAAGTGAAGGGCAGATGTGAAAAGAGCGTGACATACACTTTGAGGTTTGACTGGCTTACAGTATGCCCGTTAGATGATGGTGTGGCTGGAACGAGGAGATCACAAGAGAAAAGAAAGGATTCTGAAAATCGCTTTTGCGTCCAGTTTTTGAAACGATTACATGCATTAGTAAACATAAAGTTATGAGCAGCCACAATGCGGGTTTGAAAATGACTTTAAAGCACACAGGGAAACACTTTTGAGGTTTGCAGTAAATAGGTTCACAATTTTACGCTCTATTTTTTTCCTGAACTGCAGTTGCAAAACCTTAAAAACTCAAAAGTATGTCCGTGCGGCGCATATCAATCTCAACGTTGGCAAAGTGCTCGGCTTGACCTTGCCATGCGCTGGAAGCCCCCTGCACCACACGCGTCGGGACCTCCCCACCCGCACCACATGCCATCGCTGCGAATGCGCCCGCTTTTCCAGTCTTAAAAGACATCGTTCTCGCTCAAAATCGCCAACCGTTTGTCCAAACAGTGAGGCTTTCCCGAACGATCCCACAGGTGACGCGCCGCGACGCACCAAACTGAACGCACCACCTGAAGTTCGAGACTCCGACCGTCTCGGTGGCAATGTTGCTCGGAAGTCAAGAACTTCCATCTCTCGGTGAACAGCGACTTCATGCAGCTCGTCTCGGGCTACTCCAGACGAACGGAAGCATGCTGTACAATGCGAGCGAGCCGCCATGCTCATTGTCGATTAGACGATTGTGTTTGCCTCTTTTCGTGTTCATGCTCTCGCGTCCACATCGCAAGTACAAATCCAAAGCACGGACAATTCACACTCGAAGAATGCGAGTACGAGTGTGAATTGTCCCTCCCCAAGCGGGACCACAGCTCTCCGCGCCGGAGTCCAGCGGACAGCTCTCGCTCCGCAGCAGAGACTGTCCAAGTCCAAATTTCATGATTCGCGCAGTTGACTTGAACTTCATATGCTTTCCCACGAATCATCGTTTGATAATGATAAAACCAAGTGCCAAACGAATGGACGTGCAAATACCAATTCTCTCCACGCACGTCTCGCTCTTGGTTGGTGCTCACGGCACGAGCTCTTCAAAAGGTCACACAGACATCGCGCATCACACCACGCACACCACATCGCTTCGCGCTCGACACCTTCATCCTCGCTTATCGATAGGCATACAGACAGACATGGCACGGCCGAAAGGAAAAGGCAAGAAAGGTGCGGCGCCAGCGGCCGCTGCGAAGCCCAAGAAGGCGACGGCACCGCAGAAGAAGCGCAAGGCGAGCGCCGCGGCCGCCGCGACAGGCAAAAGCGTCGCGCGCGACGTGTACTCGGACGATGACGATGACGACGCACAAGAGGAGAAGCGCAATGCGAAAATGGACATCGATGGCGTGTACGAGTACGAGCAGCCAGAGACGTTCGAGCACGACTCGGAGATCGACGAGGACGAGGCGTTCGACTCGGACGACGAGCAGGCGTACGGCAGCTTCTTCCGGTCCAAACCGGCGAAGCAAGGAGCAAAGAGCGCCGAATACAGTGACGATGACAACGAGGAGGAGGGCGGCGAAGACGCAGCGGGCGGCGATCTGCTTTCGGACTTGCTGGGCACGGCCCCGGCGACGCGCTTGTCCACCCGGAAGGACGACGCGGACACGGACGATGCGGACGACAGCGCGCTCGAGAATAGCGATGACGAGGACGCTGGGGAGCCCAAGAACCTTTCGGCGATCGCAGACGGCCTCGTGCCGGAGCGGAAGAAGAAGAAGCTCACGGAGATCAGTCTGGACGGCGTAGCAGCAGCGGCCGCTAGCAGCGAGCTCACGCTCAGCGCGCTCCTGGGCGGCGTGGACGCAGACGCGGCGACGGGCGACAACGGCGGTTTGAACCTGAGCAAGGTGAAGAAGCAGGTGCGCGACCTGGCGGCCGACGGCGGCGCGGCGCTGCAGGCGGCAGTGGCGCCGGTGCTGGAGGAGCGCGCGACGCGGCAGCTGGCGTACGCGCAGAAGAAGCAGGACGTGGACCTGTTCCAGCCGGTGGTGCGGCGGAACCGGCAGAAGGAGACGATGGACTTCCGGGAGCAGACGCCGAAGCTGGAGAACCTGACGGCGGCGTCGCTGACGAGCAAGTTCTCGGCGCAGACCGCGCTGGAGAAGGACGTGGCGGCGCTGCTGCAGGCAGGCGACGTGAGCGACAAGGCGATCGCCAAGGGCGAGCAGGAGGAGCTCGCGCAGCTGCAGGTGTCGACAGCGGAGGTGGCGCAGCGGCAGCAGGAGCTCGCGAAGCTGCGCGCGCTGCTGTTCTACGCAGAGCAGAAGCAGAAGCGCGTGAAGAAGATCAAGAGCAAGCTGTACCACAAGATCCGCAACAGCCAGGACAAGAAGCAGGCCGAGAAGCAGCGGCAGCAGCTGCGCGCGCTTGACCCGGAGCTCGCGGACCAGCTCGAGCGCGAGCTCGCGGCGCAGCGCGCGGAGGAGCGCATGACGCTCAAGCACACGAACACGTCCAAGTGGGTGAAGCACCAGCTGCAGCGCGGCACGCTGGCGGACAAGGGCACGCGCGGCGCGATCGCGGAGCAGCTGCGCCGGGGCGACGAGCTGCGCCGCAAGGTGCACGCGGCCGGCAGCGACGATGAAGGCGAGGAGGGTGATGAGGACGATGAGGACGACGACGGGGATGACGAGGGCGGCGCGGACGCGGCGATGCGGCTGCAGCAGCGGCTCGAGAAACGCGCGGGCGCGCTCGTGCTGGAGATTGGGCAGGACGAGGCGGTTGCGGGTCAGGCCACGGGGCTCGCGGGCATGAAGTTCATGCAGCGCGCGGTACAGAAGCAGCGCGAGAAGGCGCGCACGGAGGCGGAGAAGCTGCTGCGTGAGCTCAAGGGCGGCGGCGGCGATGACGGGCTGCTGTCGGACGGCGACGCGCTGAGCTCAGGAGACGAGGCGACGACGACCACGGCGAACAGCAAGAAGCCGAAGAATCAGAGTCAGAAGAAGAAGAAGGCGGCGGGCAAGAAGAGCGTGGCGGCCACGGAGGCGGACAAGCAGGCGGTGGCCAATGCGCTGCCGACGGGGGCGCTGCAGACGGGCAGCGTGAGCATGGACAGGGGTTTGTCGGCGCGCGCGTCCGGCGCGATTGCCGTGGACCTCGGCGACGGCGGCGCCGGCAAGCGCCAGGCGGCGGAAGGTGGCGTCGCGACGGCGGCCACGGCGGCTGCCGGCCAGACGATCGAGCTCGGCGCGAAGGCAGCGAAGCGCCAGGGCGACAGCAAGGCGGCGGTGGCAGTGGCGGCCATGGCCGTCGCGACAGAGAGCGCGGCGCCGGCAGAGAACCCGTGGCTGAGCACGGCGTCCGCGGCGACGAAGAGCAAGAAGCGCAACAAGAAGAACAGCGCGGGCCGGAAGGACCAGAGCGGCGCGACCGTGGCGAGCGCGATTGAGTCGCTGTCCAAGGCGGTGGCCAAGGACGCGGCGGCGGCGGCCTCGGCGGCCGGCAGTGCGCTCTCACTGCTCACGGGCGGCGGTGGCGCCACCGACGCGAACGCGAACAGCAGCAGCAAGAAGCGCAAGCTCGAGCAGTCTGCGGCTGGTGCGGACGGCTCGCGCTCGGCCAGCAGCGAGGCGACAACGAAGAAAGCCAAGGCGAGCGCCGGGAGCGCTGATGGTGGTGCCAAGCAGGCGACTCAGACGCAGACTCAGACGACTCAGAAGATCCCAAGCATCCCGTCGAAGCCGACGCAGGAAGAGCTCGTGCGCCGCGCGTTCGCGTTCGCCGGCGAGGACGAGGACGAGCTCGCGCGCGAGAAGGAGCAGCTCGCAGCGCAGGACGCGGACGCGAAGAAGGGCGCCGAGGTTGCCAAGCTCATTGGCATGAGCGGCTGGGGCAGCTGGGCGGGCGACGGCGTGAAGCAGTCGTTCCGCCACAAGGCGCGCGTGGAGCGCGCGCAGCAGCTGGCGGCGACGGCCAAGACGCAGGCGCTTGCGGGCCGCAAGGACGCCCGCATGGCGCGCGTGCTCATCAGCGAGAAGAAGGACAAGCGCGCCGCCCGGTTCGCGGTGCAGGACGTGCCGTACCCGTTCACGTCGCGCGAGGAGTACGAGATGGCGATGCGCAACCCGCTCGGGAGCGACTGGAACACGCCGGCGGCCACGAGCGCGCTCACGGCGCCGGGCGTCATCAAGCGCGCGGGCGCGATCATCGCGCCGCTCAAGCTCACCAAGGCGGACAAGAAGGAGGCGAAGAAGGAGCTGAGCAAGCAGCGCAAAGCCAAGTTCTGAGGAGGACGACGCGTGTCTGCGAGTGCGAGTGAGTGGCTGGTTGGTTGGTTGGTCCGTAGTGCGGCGCCAGCCTCCGCGTCGACGGTGGTGGTGGCGGCGAAGACCCCAGCAGCCAGCAGGACGAGGCAGAATGTGGCAGTTCAGATAGAGTTCATTGCAATTCTCTTGCCAGCGGCGGTTGTGACCAGCAGTGGTGATCATGGTGATCGTGTCGCCTTGAGGACGGTGGACGTGAGTCTTCGTTGTACTGATTGGTAATGGCCCGTGTGTTCGCTTTTGACGCTCTCGCCCCGAAGAGATGCATACGCGTGCACGAGTCACGAGTCACCTGGCGATTGCGATCGAAGAAAGAAACACAGGAACGCGTCGCAACTCGGGAGTCTATTGACCTCGAGCACAGATGCGAAATCGAAAGGCAGTCTACGTGACACCAACACACTCCTACTAACGCACGG
>SMMQ01002646.1:4828-19026 GCA_008271595.1 [Pythium] brassicae (nom. inval.) | reverse complement strand
CAAAACCCCCCCCCCCCCCCCCCCCCCTCTTTACTGACAGTAAAGTGGCACTTTATCGGTGTCATGATTTTTCGCGGAATCACCTGATTCTATGCCACTTCAACAGCAGCGACATCAATGACACCCAACGCCGCCGGCACTGGCAGCTCGCGAGCGGCCGCGAGCTGCGCGAGCAGCTGCTTTTGCTGTTGCACGAGGATCTCCACGAGCTTGCGCTCCATGGCCTTCATCTCCTGCTCCTTAGCGTCGCGCCGCGTCTGCAGCGCGCTGAACGTCTTCTCCACGGTGCGCACCTCTGCTTTCTTGCGCTCGATCTGCTCGAGCAGCGCCTCGAACTCCTCGTTCAGCCGCCGCTTCTTCGCCACGACCGCCATGTTGAGCGCAGCGCCTCCGGCGCCGCTCTCCAAGCCCGCCGACGCAGCGGCGCTCTGCACCATGAGCTGGCGCAGACTCGCCTCCACGCTCTGCGCCTCGCCCTGCAGCGCCTCGACCTCCTTCTCGAGCGCGCCGCGCATCTCGCGCACCTCGTCTATCTGCTTGCTCACGATCGAGATCTCATTCGCCAGCACGCTACTGGCGCTCCGGTGCGCCACGAGCTCGTCGCGCTTGTAGCTCGTCAGCGTCCGGAGCATCTCCTCGTGCTTGCTCTGCATGTGGCCCCACGCCGCACGGGCCTGCGCCAGCTCGGCGCTGCGCGTCGCCCGCTCGCGCGCGCGGTCGCTCTCGAGCTGGTCGTGCTGCGCCTGCAGCTCCTGCACGCGAGCAGTGTGCGCCTGCGCGTCGCCGTCGACGCGCCGCCGCGCGTGCAGCAGCAGTGCGAGCAGGTCGAACGCCGCGCGCTGGCGCTGCTGCTTGAGCTGCTCGCCCGCGTCAAAGTGCGCGTCTTCGGCTTCTTCGAGCGCGCCGCGCAGCCGCGCGAGCTCAGCTTCCGTAGCGTCTTTCTGGGCCGTGAGCTGCGCCATCGCGCGCTCCACCTTCTCGAGCAGGCGCTCCGAGTCGTCTTGCACCTGCGCGATCGCCTCTTCCTGCTCGGCCAGCAGCCGGACCTCGAGCTCTTGGAGTTGCGCCGCTGCCTCGCGCGCGAGCGTCGCGCGGAGCTTCTCCGTGTCGTGCGCGTAGTCGTCCGCGAGCTCGCACCGAAGCGCGTCGAGCGCGCGCTGCGCGTGCGCGTCCTTCTCGCGAGCGACTGCGTCAAGCTGGCGCGTCCACTCGCTCTCGGCCTCGGCCAGCGCTTGCTGCGTCGCGGCTTCCCCGTGCGCCAGGAGACTCGTCTTCTCGGCCGCCGCCGCAGCGACCAGCGCTTCCCGCTCCTGCGCCTGGCGCAGCTCGAGCTCGTCGCGCAGCGCAGCGAGCGCCATCGCCTGCTCGTTCTGCAGCGCGGCCGTGAGCTGCTGCAGCTGCGCGTCGCGCTCCGCGCTCGCAGCCAGCGCTGCCTGCTCCGAGACCTCGACAGTGACGCGCGCGACGTCGCCCGCGTGCGCGTCGGCGAGCTCCCTGGTGCGCTGCGCGAGCGCCGCCTCGAAGCGCAGCGCGTGGCGCTGCTCCGCGGCCGCGATCGCGCGCATCGCCTCCTGCTGCGCGCGCGCGAGCTCCTCCTTCTGCTGCAGCTTGACCTGCGCCGCGGCCTGCTGCCACGCGGCCTCGCGGTCGCGCAGCCCGCTGTCGTACGCGGCGCGCGTGTCCACGTCCAGCCGCGCCTGCAACTCCTCGAGCGCGCGCTGCCACTTGGCGGTGCACTGCACGACCGCGCGGCCCTGGCGCTCGAGCAGCTCGTGCTGCAGCGCGTCGAGCCGGCTCTGCGCGCTGCTCTCGGCGCGCTCGGCCGCGCTCTGCAGCGCGCGCGTGTGCGCCGCCTGCGCGTCGCGCAGCTCCCGCTGCCAGCGCGCAGCGACCTGCTCGACCTCGTCGGCCACGCGGCGCTGGTGCGCGGCCTCGACCGCCGCCAGCTGCGCCTGGTGCGTCGCGGCGAGCGCAGTTGCCTGTGCAGCGGCCTGGGCGACCGCGTCGTCGACCGCCTGCTGCTCGCTCGCCGCGCGCTCCCGAGCGAGCGCGTCGCGCAGCGCGAGCGTCTGTGCCGCGTGCTTTTGCTCGGCCGCGTCGGCCCGCGCCGCTAGCTCCGCAACCTGCTGCTCGTGCTCCGCGCGCATCGCCTGCGCCTCGTGCTCCCACGCGGCCGCGCGCGCTGCCAACGTCCGCGTCGCGTCGCTCGCCTGCGCGTCCAGCTGCCCGCTCAGTGCCTCGCAGCGCGTCTGCAGCTCCGCGAGTGCGTCGGCGGCCGCGTCGCGCTCAGTGCGCAGCGTTCCGAGCTGCGCGTCCAGCGCCGCCACTTGCTGCGCGCGCCGCGCGTCGAGCGCTGCGAGCGCGCGCGCGTGCGCGTCCTCGAGGTGCTGCACGTGCTCGCGGGCCGCGCGCTCGGCGGCGTCGACCAGCTGCGCCTTCTCCTGCTCAAAGCACGCCTGCAGCTCCGCGCGATCCGCGTCGTGGCGCGCCGTGAGCTGCCGCACCGCGGCCAAGCGCTCGTCACTCAGACTCTGCGTCACGGCGTCGCACTGGTCCATGAACTCGCCGCGCAGCCGCTCCTCGAGCGCGCACGACGCGGCGGCATGGGCCGCTTCAAGCGCCTCGCGCTGCTGGGCGCGCGCGCTGTGCACTGCCAGGCGCTGCAGCGCCCGCGCTTGCCGCCGAGCCTGCGTCACAGCCTCACACGCACGCAGCGCGAGCGCGAGCACCGCCAGCGCATGCTGCCGGCGCAGCCGCGCGGCGTCCGCCACGCACGTGTCGCCGAGCACGAGCAGCTCGCCCTGCGTGCGCGCGAGCTGCGCGACGACGCGCGCGTTCTCGTCCTCGAGCCGGCGCAGCTGGGCCGCCTTTTCCTCCTCGACCGCGCGGAGCGAGTGCCGCACGAGCGCGAGCGCCTGCGAGCCCCGCGTGCTCGCGCTCTCGGCGGCCGCGCGCTCCGTCGCGAGCGCGTCGCCCGCAGCTGCGAGCTGCGCGCGCGCGTCCTGCGCCTCGATGCGCGTCTTCTCGAGCTCGTCGCGCGCGAGCAGCGCCTGCTCCCGCGCGCGCGCGAACTTGGCCTGCACGTCCTGCAGCTGCCGCGCGAGCAGCTGCCTGCTTACCTCGCTGCCGGCGACCGCGTCCTGCAGCTCGCGCTCGGTCTCGCGGCGGCTCGCGGTCTCGGCCGCCAGCGCCGCCGCGGCCTCGGTCGAATCGCGCTCGAGCCGCTGGACGAGCTGCGCGTTCTCGCGCTCGAGCGCCGCGACCTGCTGCTCGCGCGCGGCGGCCGCCGTCTGCTCGTCCACGAGCAGGTTCTTCAGGTACTGCCGCTCGTTGTCGAGGCGGCGCAGCAGCGCGTCGGTCTGCAGGCGCTGCGTCTCGTCGCTCGCGCTCTTCGCGCTCATGCTGCCCGCCAGCGCGCCAGCGCCAGCGCCGCCGCTGGTAGCAGAGACGTCCCGGCGCTCGTCCGCGAGCGCTTCGACCTGGGCCTCGAGGTCCGCGGCCTGGCGCGCGAGCCGCGCATTCTCCTCGCCGAGCTTGTCGACCGCGAGCCGCGCGTTCGCCTCCCGGCCCTTGCTCAGCGCGAGCTCCTGCACCAGGTCCGCTGCGTTCGCCTGCAGCGCCGCCAGCTTGCCCTGCAGCGCCGCGAGCTGCGCCGCCGCCGCGTCCTGCGCCTGCGCGTTCGCGGCCTCTGCGCGCTGCGCCTGGCGCCGGAACGCGTCTTCCTGCGCGAGCAGCGCCTGCCGCTTCTCCGTCTTGAGCTGCTCGAGCGCGCCCGTGACCTGCGCGAGGTGGCTCCCGAGCTCCTCCTTGCACGTCAGCTCGGACGCGAGCTGCGCCTTGAGGTACGCGACCTTGTTGCGCAGGTGCCGCTCGAGCGCCGCCGCGCCCGGCTCGCCCGCCGCCATAGTGGATGGCGGCCCGGTGGCCCCAGCAGCGGTCCCAGCAGCAGTGGCGCTCAGCTCCGCGACCTGTCGCTCCAAGCGCCGGCTCTTCTCCTCCAGCGGCGCCAGCACGTGCTCGCGGAGCTGCTCGAGCGCCGCCTTCGCGCTCCGTCCCTGCGCCGTCGCGGCCTGCGCCTCGCTCTGCAGCGCGAGCAGCTGCTGCGCCGCGGCCTCGACCTGCTCCTTCGCGGCGTGCTCGCCGAGTCGGAGCGTCTCCATCTCGACCTGGTACCGCGCGTGGAGCCGCCGGATCTCGAGCTGCTGCAAGCCCGCCTGCTGCGTCAGCGCGGCGGCGCTCTGCGCGGCGGCGGCGTCCAGCTGCGCGTGGAGCGCATCGATCGTCTCGATCAGCTTGCCGATCTCGCCAGCGGCGGGCTCGGGCTCGCGCCGGCTTGGCTGCGCGAGCCGCAAGCTGTGCGCGAGCTCAAGCTCCAGGAGCTGCTTGCGCGCCTGCTCGTCCTTCGCCTGCAGCCGCGCCGCACACTGCGCCTCGGTCTGCACGCACCGCTGCTCCGCCTCGAGGCGCTGGGCCTCGAGCCGCGCCACCGCGGCGCGCGACTGCGCCAGCTCCTGCTCGAGCTGCGCCGCTCGGGCTCGCGCGCTCGGCTCGGGCTCGTCGGCCCGCGAGCCCGCGAGCTGGTTGTTGCTGGCCCGCACAGCGAGCAGGGCCGGCGGCGTCTTCTTCTGCTTCTTCTTGCTCGTCGCGAGCGACGGCTGCAGCGCCGGCAGCGGCCCGCGCTCGAGCCGGCTCGAGCTGCTGCTCGGGGGCCGCGCGCCGTGGTCTTCGAGCTCGGGACGAGCCGGAGACGAGCCACTCGACACTGTCGTTCGTTGCAGTTGCTGCGGTTGTTGCTGTGCTGTGTCCTCACTCGTGACACTCGGCGCGTCGTGCTTGGCGAGTTCCGCGAGGAACAGCTGATCGAAGGCGTCGGTGGCGCCGCTGAGCGCTGATGCCACCCTGGAGCTCGTCACCAGGGCGACACCGCTACCACCGCCGTTGCTGCCGCGCGGGGTCGCGTCGCCGGCCCGGCGGAACCCGCTGTCGCGCGCGTGGTTGAGCTCTGCATACACGCGGTAGCAGTTCGCGCACACGGGCACCTGCTTGTAGAACTGCGCCGGCTGGGCGCGGCCGAGCTCCGTGCGGAGCACGCTGTCGACCTCCTGCCACCGGAGCGCGAGCGCGGCGGGCGACGCGCCCGGGAGCTCCACGCGGCCCCGGAGGAAGTCGATCTCGGCGCGCGCCAGCTGCACGTTGTTGTGGCCGATACGGAAGCGCTGCCCTGTATCCGACAGCGCGGCTGTCGCGCGGCGGCGGCTGTCGTAGCTGTCGTAGCTGTCGTTGTTGTCGTCGTTGTCGGCTGTCGGCGACGCGACGAAGAGCCCGGCGAGCTCAGCGGGCGGCGTCCGGCAGAACTCGCCCCGGCACTTGACGCTGCTGGCGCCCCCAGCCGGGCCAGCGAACAGCGCCGGCAACGACTGCTGCCGCGCGCCTGACAGCGTCGGCGGCTCGGCCGCGCTGTCGGCGCTCGCCTCGGGCGGCCGCGCCAGCTCGACGCGCGCGACGTGCGTGAGCCACAGCCGCTGCTCGCAGTCGAGCACGAACTCGAAGCACGCGCTGTGCACGCGCTCGCCCCCGGCGCGCTGCAGCGCGTCCACGAGCGCGAGCGCCGCGCTCTCGGCCTCTCGGCGCACGCGGGACGGCAGCGCCGGCGCGCGCTCGCTCGTACTTAAATGGGACTCGCAGTACGCGTCGCGCGCCGCGACGTCGACGCGGCCACTGTGGGAGTCGTGCGACTGCGTCGAGTACGTGGCAGCGACGCACGCGGGCGTGGGGCTCTGGGGCGACGACGGGACGTACGCCTGCAGCCCTGCGACGCGCGCCACCACGTCGCGCTGCGCAGCTCCCCCCGTCGCCTTCGCCGCCGCCTCCAGCTTGTCCAGCCATTCCTGGAGCTCGACAGGCGCCAGCAGCTGCCGCGTACCGTCTCGGAGCACCAGCACGCCAATGTACGGCGCACTCCCGGAAGCGCGCGCGCCGCTGAGCGCCGCCCACCGCGACGCGAGGCGCACGAAGCGCTCGCTGATCTCCGCTGCTGGGAACGCGCCGTCGCGGAGCGGGAGCTTCTTGCGCGCGATCGCACCGTGCTTGTTCGTCGTGAGCCACCGGACGCCGCCGCCGTCGTTCGCCAGGACGACCCAGTCGGCAGTGGGCACCGCACATCGTCGCTCGCCAGCAGCGGCCGCGGCTTCCCAGAGCGCGGCGGCCGCCCACTCCCATACATGGGCGGAGAGCGCGCTGGGAGACGTTGCGGACTGCGGGACCTGCGCGCGCCGCTGCGCCTTGTTCATCGGTGCGAGGAGCTCGTCACGGGGATCGTGCTGCCAACGTCGACCACCATCATGAACCTGCGGTGGTGTTATTGTTGTGTGTGGGGGTCTAATTTTAGCGACGCGGCAGTGCTATTTTTATCGTCGCGTCAACATGTTTCGTAAAACATGAAACTCTCCGAAGGTGACAAAATACAAGTAAGTGCACATACTGCAGTACCACCTGCCGGTGCTGGTGCTGCGTAGAGACTCGGCGCCGACGCAGCTGCAGCGACGTCCACCCGAACGCACGGGCCGATTCTCAAAGCAGCAGCAAGCATCTCCACGAGCCGAACCGAATGCATGCTGCCAAAGTGCGGCCGACTCAAGCTGATCCCACCCCAAGCGAGCTCGACACTGCCGCCGTTTCGAAACCTGGCTGCTACTGCTCCTCCATGGTGATGGCGGCTGCGTCGGAGGCGGTGCCGGACGAGATCCGACTCGACGCGTTTCGGGACCAGCTCCGCGACGGACTCGTCCGAGCGAGCTTCCACGGCGCGCGCGGCGAGCCGCTGGCTGGCGTGCTCGAGCTCCAGCCGGACAAGACGACGCTGGTGTGGCGCAACACGGGCCGGTTCCAGTGCCTGCAGCAGAAGACCGCGAGCGTGAACCTGCGCGACGTGCGCAGCGTGCGCGAGGGACGACAGACGACGAACTTTGTCCGCACGATCAAGTACGTCGAGGACGGCGGGCTGCCCGAGAGCGACGACCGGTGTCTCTCGCTGTGCACGCCGCCGCCGGCGTCCGAGTCCGAGCCGACCAGCGACTCGGATGTCGTGCGGCTCGTGGACGAAATCGCGACGTTAGACCTCGAGTTCGAGGACGCCGCGACGCGCAACATCGCGCGCTCGTTCTTCCTGGCCGAGGCGAACCTCTCGGGCACGATCGACCTCTGCGACGCCAGCGAGGTTCAGCAGCCGCGGGGCCTCTCGACGCGCTGCTACCAGCTCGTGACGCACCCGTCGTTCGAGCTCCTCGTGTTCGCCGCGGTGGCGTCGACCGTGCTCTTCATCGCGCTGCAGCCGTTCACCGCGGCCGGCGACGACGAGCAGCAACAGCAGCAGCTCGTGCCGACCAAGCCCAAGCTGACCGAGAACCTGTCACATCTCGAGGTGCTGCTGCTCGTCCTGCTCACGGTCGAGCAGGCCGCGAAGGTGGTCGCACTCGAGGGCCTGCACCCCGTACTGCGGCGCCGGTGGGACGCGTTCGACTTCGCGGTCGTCTGCGTCAGCTGGCTCGCGATGGCCCCGAGCGCGTCGCTCGCGGGCTTCAACATGCTCTCGCTGCGCCTGCTCCGGTGCGCGCGCATGTTCAAGAGCTGGCGGGGCTTCCACGAGGTCGTCGAGACGTTCGTCGCCGCGCTCCCGATGGCCGGGAGTGCCGTGCTCTGCTACTGCTACTACCTCTTCCTCTTCGCGGTTCTCGGCATGTACCTCTTCAACGACTCGCTCTCGCACCGCTGCGCCGTGCCGCTCGGGCCCGCGACGAGCGCCGCGGCCACCAGCGGCTTTGCCGCGTCCGGGCTCTCGACGCAGGTCGTGGGCGGCGTCGAGTACGTGGCCGCGTTCCCCGGGCGGTTCTGCCGGCTCGGCGCGGCGTCCGACTGCGTCGCGCCGCTCGAGTGTGTCACGATGACGCCACCGAACAACGGGCTCACGGGCTTCCACTCGTTCGAGGCGTCGTTCGCGACCGTGTTCCTCATCTCGCTCCGCTCGGGCTTTGGCTCGGCGCTCGACGGCGCGCTCCAGGCCTCGTCCTACGTCTCGATCGTCTACTTCATCGCGCTCATGGTCTTCGTCTCGTACATGATCCTCTCGCTCTTTGTCGGCATCGTGCGCGGGAGCTACGTCGCCGTCACGATCCACCGCGCGTCGCACCTCGAGGCGCGCGCGCGGGCGGCCGACGCGTACGAGCAGAGGCACCGCGTGCCATTCCCGCGGGCCACCGATGCATTCCCAGACGTACTAGAGCTCGCTGCAGACCGCTGGCGCGAGTACCGCCGGCGCGCGCGGGACACGGTGCTGCGCTCGCCGCTATTCACGCCCGCGGAGGACCCGGACGCGGCCTTCCTGAGCCGGTTCCGGCTCCGGCCGCACCGCGTCTTCTTCATGCTCGAGCCGGGCAGCGCCGCGATGGACCGGCTCGCGGCGGTCGGCGAGTCCGTGCTCTTCGAGCACGCCATGAACGTCGTCGTGTTTGCCAACTCGGTGCTCTTCGCGTTCGAGTACCACGGCATGAGCGCAACGTACGCCGCGCGACTGTACGCGGTCGAGAACGCGCTCGTGTTCGTGTACGCGGCCGAGTTTGTCGTCGTGTGCGCGAACGCCGGCGGGCTCCTGCCGTACCTGCGCCACCCGTGGAACCGCCTCGACTTTGTCCTCCTCGCGGCTGCGCTACTCGAGTCCGCGTGCCTCGCAGCGTCGCTCTTCCTGTACTCGGAGCGCTACGCGCGCGCGATCTTCGTGCTGCGCATATTCCGTGTCGTGCGCCCGTTCCGCGTTGTCGTGCGCCACAAAAACGGTATGGGGCGCGTGCTCGACGCCGTGCTCGCGAGCGTGCCGGCGTTCCTCGGCCTCGCCGCGTGCCACGCGCTGCTCACGAGCGTGTTCGCGGTCGTCGGCATGAACCTCTTTGGCGGCCGCTTCCCGCGCGCGATGCGCTCGCACTTCAACACGTTCGGCGACAGCGCGCTGACGCTCTTCAAGGTCGCGTGCGGCGGCAACACGTGGCAGATCTTCCACGCGTCGCTGCAGGCGAGCGCGCCCGCGGTCGCGCTCGCGTACTACCTCGCGTACTGCATCCTGTGCGTCTTCCTGCTGCTCAACTTCATGCTCGTCGTGCTGCTGCGCAACTTTGCGATGAACGAGGACGAGCGCCGCACGACGCTCGCCGACCTCTTCCAGGAGCGCGTGCTCGTCATGCAGCGCATCCACCACTTTGACGAGTACGCCTTCCTGCAGCAGTTCAGCGAGCTCTACGCGCGCGACGTCGTGTACGCCACGCTCGCTGGGAGCGCCGCGAAGCGCGCCAAGCTCCACGTCAGCGCCGCCGAGGAGCTCAAGCTCCGGCTGCTCAGCGTGCTCCCAGTCTCGGATTTTCTCAAGCTCCGGGGCCGCTCCCACCCGCTCGCGGCGCGGGGCAGCGCCGGAGCCGCCCGAGGCAGCGCGAACACCCACAAGTACCAGCGCCTCGACGGCGCTCCTTCGGGGGGCGGCGGCGACGACGCCCCGAGCCGGCTCGAGCCGCCGCCACTGCCGCCGAAGGACGACGAGACCGCGGTCGTCGTGACATACGGCGGCGGCGGCGCGCGGGGCTACGTGCGGCGGTTCTGCCGCGGCGACTGGCTCACATCCGACGTGTCGCTCTTTCTCTTCCCGCCGCACTCGCGGTTCCGGCTCAAGTGCAAGCGACTCGAGAAGGAGACGGACAAGTTCATCTTCACGGCGATCGTGATCCGGTCCGTGCTGCTCACGGTGCAGAGCCCGCTCTACTCGGCGCTCCTGCAGGAGTTCAACGCGCTGTGCGACCTCGCGTTCGCGCTCACGCTGCTCTTCGAGTTCGCGATCAAGGTCGTGTCGCGCGGCTTCCTCTTCACGCCGCGGAGCTACCTCTCGAACCGCTTCAACCAGCTCAACATGCTCGTGCTGCTCGCGTGTTCGCTGCTGCTGCTGCTGCCGCACTCGACGCTCGTCGCGCTCTTCCGGCTCAGCCGCGCGTTCGGCCCGATCCGCGTCTTCTACCGCGTCAAGACCTTCCGCGTGATCACCGCGGCGCTCCAGCAGTCGGCCAAGCAGGTCTGCTACTGTGTCGTCGTCGCCGCGTTCCTCTTCTACTCGTTCGCGACCGTCGGCATGCAGTGCTTTGCCGGCAAGTTCTCGTTCTGCAACGACCCGAGCGTCGCCGCGCGCGCGCACTGCCACGGCGTGTTCGCGAGCCCCAAGCACGGGCTCCTCATGCCGCGCGTCTGGGGAAACCTCGCGGGCCTGCACTTTGACAACATTGGCGGCGCGCTCAGCTCGGTCGTCGTGCTCGTGTCCAAGAAAGGCTGGCTCCCGGTGCTCAACCTCGCGATGGACATGGTCGACGGGGACCACCAGCCCGTGCAGAACGCGTCCGCGTACGCTGCGCTCTTCTTCGTGCTCCTGATCTTCTTCGCGCGCTTCTTCCTGCTCAAGGTCTTCGCCGGCATCCTCGTCAACAACTTTCGGTGCTACAACGGCACGCTCCTGCTCTCGAACCTCCAGCTCATCTGGATGCGCACCAAGCAGGGCATCCGCGCGCTGCGCCCCAAGTACCCGCTGCCGCGCAACGCGCTGCTCCTGCGCGCGCACATGCTCGTGCAGACGCGGCGCTTCCGGCTCTTCAGCAGCGCCACCGTGCTGCTGCACACGATGCTCCTCGCGTGGTACCACGGCGGCAGCACCAGTGGCGTCTGGTGGTGCCACTACCTCTTCTCGCTCGTCTACGCGCTCGACGCGATCATGTGCGTCGTGTCCATGGGCTGGAAGGACTTCCTCATGAAGGGCTTCACGTGGCGCACCGCGAACAGCTTCACGGCCTTCGTGATGCTCGTCGGCCCGCTCGTCGCGCGCTCGCCCGTGCTGCTTGTGCTCGGCACGACGCGCGCGCTCGACTTCCAGCACCTCGCGCGCGTGGTCGAGCGCCTCGACGCGCTCCGCACGGTCTTCGAGACGCTGCTCGGCAGCGTGCGCCTCATGCTCAAGGTCACGCTCCTGCTCGGCTACGTGCTCTTCGTGTTCGCGACCGTCGGCATGCAGCTCTTTGCGCTCACGCGCTGGAGCTACGGGCTCGACGCGAACCTCAACTACGCGACGTTCCCGGGCGCGTTCGCGGCCTTTGTCAAGTTCACCGCGGGCGAGGACTGGTACGACTCGTACCTCGCGAGCAGCGTCGGGCCGCCGCAGTGCACGGCCGCGGGCTTCTTCTCGGCGCGCCGGCACGCGAGCGACTGCGGCTCCGCGGTGCTCAGCGGTGTCTTCTACCACGTCTTCTACGTCCTCGTCGTGCTCGTGCTCCAGAACCTGTACGTCGCGACGATCGTCGACACGTTCGTGTCGATCTCGGCGGTCGGCGCGAACAAGGACGCGGCGCTCGAGCTCCTGGGCTTCAAGGCCGAGCACCTCAAGCAGTTCCAGGCGGTCTGGAGCGAGTTCGACACGAGCGCGCTCGGGTACCTGCACAAGAAGCACCTCCTCGCTTTCCTCACGCGGCTCGACGCGCCGCTCGGGCTCGGCGCGCACCAGGCCACGCGCGACGCGCTCGCGGCCGAGGAGCACGCGCCACCGCCGCTGTCGTCGTCATCGTCGGCACACCGCCAGCGCCGCGAGGCGTTCCACGACGTCGAGGCGCGGATCGCCGAGTTCAGCTTCCGCGTGCGCGTGATCCAGGACCACGAGCTCGGCGCAGACCTCGCGTGCCCGGGCTCGATGATGCGCTTCACGGACCTCCTGCTCGTGCTCGCGGGGCGCGTCGTGCCGCTCGACAGCCTCACGGTGCAGGAAAAGGTCGACGAGCTCGCGGTGCGCGGCTACGTGGTCCGCCACCGGCAGGCGGTCCGCGTGCAGGCGGCGTTCCGCATGTTCCGCGTGCTGCGCCGCCAGCGCTGGCGGCGCCGCCCCGCGGCGGTTTCCGCGCCCGCCCCAGCGGTGCTGACAGCGACGACAGCGTCAGCCTCGCGTGCGAGCGACACCGGCGGGCTGCCGCCGTCGCTACTCGCGTCGGACGCGCTCGACGGGCTCCAGGCGTCGATTCTCGCCACCTCCGCGGCGTCCCCCGAGCTCGCGCGGCGGGCGCGCCAGTCGGCGACGCGCGCGTCGTTCCACGTCATGCGCGTCACGGACGACGACGACGACGACGACGAGCGGCCGCCTGGCGACCACGTCGCGCCGCTCGGGTTCATCCCTGCCCGCGCAAAGTCCGCGCCGTCGGTCGCCCTGTTTCAGCAGCGACGGAGGAGCGCGAGTGGCGTCATCGAGATGGCGACGGTCGGGCCATCGCCCTCGTCGTGCTTCGAAGCCAACGCGATGGAGACTGGCGGCGCCTCGGCCGTGGCTGGCAGCGTTGGGCACTCGGCAGCACCACCGAACGCCCCGCTCTCGCCGTCTCTCCAGCTCATGCTGCAGTACGAAGGCACTTTGTAGGCGCTCACGTGCACTCAGCGCACGACTCCATTGGTCTATTCCCCCGCTCGAAAGACACAGGAGAAAGCGCTCTTTTTTATCGCTACGGAAGCGTGCTCTTGCCGTTGGCGTCGCCAGACCCAGCAGCAGCAGCAGCGCCCGCGCTCTGCTTCTCGTGCTCGAAGCGCCGGCGGGCCTCGGTCTCGACGAGCACGTGCACGCGGCGCTCCTCGATGTACTTGCTCTGCAGATAAAAGCCGAGGTAGGCGCCGGCGAGGCCGCCGCATAGCGCGAAGACCGCGCGGCCCGTGGAGCTGCCGCCGCCGACGCTGATGCCGTCAAGAGGAGGAGGCGGAGGACGTGCCATTTGGGGGAAGCGGGGGGGGACGCGGCGGACTTTCCTGCGCTTGACGACTTTGTTCGAATGCAATGATTTATAGGGTGGACCACTCCTTTCACTGTGCCATGCAGTATAGTATTTATAAGTTAAACAGTGCAAAGAGACACTCACACCTATTGACGTTGTGCAATCACTCTTACTTTGTTCAAGAGAAACAGTGCCATGGATACACCTCACTTGGCGGATCCGGAGGCAAAAAAAGTAACGGTGCGACTGCTTCGGCAGGACGCGACCAACCACACGCACGCGGCGGCTCCGAGCAGGTCGCCGCCACCATTCTGCTTCTCCCGCCGCCGACCCCAAAAGGCCGGGCGCCCTGAGCTTCGTCGTCGTCTGCGCAGGTTCATCGCGTCTTCAGTCCTTTGTCCAGTGATGTGGTCGACGGTTCGCAACGTGGTGCTGTTGCTCGCGCCGCTCGTGGGTGTCGCGAGTGCCGCGACTGCGGAGACGTGGGGGTACCACGAAGACCGGCCGTCACAGCCCGGGCCGTCCAAGTGGGTGACCGTGGCGCCCGCGTGCGGCGGCAAGAGCCAGTCGCCCGTCAACCTCGTCTACCACAGCAACAGCGTCGTGAACCTCTGGGGCACGACGGACGTGGCGCCGATCAAGCTCAGCGGCTCCTGCAAGGGCTTCAACCTCAAGCAGCTCGTCGACGTCTTCAAGTGGGAGCTCGCGGATGCCACAGGTGCGTTGCGTTCGACCCGTCTTGTTGTTGTGGGGATAGCGAGCCTCATTGTGGTGCATTGTGGTACCACGCAGCCTGCAAGCTGGCGCTCCAGCTGCAGAACGGCAAGACGTACTCGCTGCTGCAGTTCCACGTCCACACGCCATCGGAGCACACGATCGAGGGCCACAATTACAACGGCGAGATCCACTTTGTGCACAAAGAGGACGGCGGCGACGGGCTCCTCGTCGTCGGGCTCCTGCTCAACGCCGAGGAGAACGTGGGCGAGTACAACTGGGTCCAGAACATCCTCAATACGATGGACAAGGGCGTCGAAGGCTCAACTGTCGCAGTGGACCTCGGGTACGCAACGGCACCGAGGGCTGCTCTGTGTGGACCTCGCTCTGCTCCTAACGACCGACCCGCGTTGTGCTATGCTGTGCTTGTACATGTGGTGGGTGGGGCAGCGTCAACTACGTCGACTTGATCAACCACCTCGTGAGCAGGAGCCATCTGTTCAACTACAGCGGCAGCCTCACGACGCCGCCGTGCAGCGAGATCGTGAACTGGTGGGTGCTCAACAACCCGCTCTCGATCTCTATGGAGGAGTTCAAGGCGCTCCAGAAGAGCCAGAGCGAGCTCCCGGACGCGAATGCTGGCGCCAACAACCGCCCGACGATGCCGCT
>SMMQ01002645.1:911-21152 GCA_008271595.1 [Pythium] brassicae (nom. inval.) | reverse complement strand
ACTGTACCTTATGGCTACTGTCCTTTCATTAACGAGGCGATCATGCTATTCCACAGGCCTACATTCCAGAGCTTCACCGGGCACATCACGGCATTGTTTACTTTACTTTGCTTTTCCAGTCAACTCGCTTGCTACACCTTTTCAAGTTCAAATCGTGAAAAGCTCAACACAAGTCGTGAGAGCAAAAAGCTCAAGTCGTGAGACCTACAAAACATGATTTTTTTTAGCAGGTTGGAAAGAAGCTGACCAAACGAATGGCTCACAACATACCTAAAATATCCCATGATGAACTCAATTTAAAATGTGTTCGCTGCGACTAAAGTGGAGGTTAAGTACTATCTCGGCCCTTACAGAAATGAAATTCTTGCGTCGCCTCAACCATGAGTGGCTATCAAAAGCTCATCAAGCACGCTTTTTTGAGCAAGCTGCAGATCTCTGTCTGCTAAGTGTTGCGACTGTACTGCGTTATGCGCTAATTGCTTCCAGCACCCACTCAAGTTCTATCAGCAAGTTTGGGGGACTGTGAAAAGATCTAATTTCAGCAGGTATTATCTAATCAAGCTCACAGTTTGAGTTTTTGGTCTCACGACTTGATTTCGAAGTTAACACGATTTGAAATTGAAAATGTGTAGTGAGGTCGCCAAAAATCGTGTCCCTGTCCAATCGGTTCAAATTGTGTTTGTCAGGCTACCTCCGACTCGGATTTTTTTTATCACTAACGTGTCCTCCCGATACCAGTAACAGACCGCGCACGCCCTGCCCCAAGCAATGTCTGATTCATCCATGGCACTTGCCCGCACCCGACTCACAAGTAAGCAGAATACTGTATTGCTCCGCTACTATCTCTCTCACCCCTGGATGTGTCAAGAAGACGCGTGCGCGTGGGCAGCGATGCAATTCGTTATTGCCCAGCCGCCATCGACGTGCTTGTGGCAGTTCGATGAACACAGAAGGCATGGACACATATATCACAGCAGATGAAAGCGAGCTGTTGGAGACATACCGCCATCTTAGGCGAGGAGAGCTACGAGCTAGCGGGGAGCATGAAGATGCTAAGCTTGAGCAACTAGGCAAGTTTCACGTCGTGTAGTTTATTCTCCCTTCCTCCCTCTCTCTCTCTTTCTCTCTTTCTCTTTTTCGTTCTCTCGCTATCGCGCTCTATCTCACTCACTCTCGCGCTCTATCTCACTCACTCTTCCTGTATGTCTTTCTCTCTGTCATTCTCGTGCAAGCCACCTGGTATGCAAAAAAGACTGCTAATCATTGTCCCCCTTCACATATGATATATTTGTTTCCATAGGTATTGACCACACTTGTAAGAGAGTTGACTGTACAGTATAGTCAACTCTACATTACAGTCTGTACTGTCTTCCCACATGACATAATCAGCGAAATGTACTTCAGCACATAAAGCTTACAAACTGTTTCATTGAGGAAAGTTTGAAAAAGAGACACGACAGGTGGTTTTCATTGTCACGGAAAGTACAGTTGTTTAATTGGCGATCGTCTGATCTAAATCTGTTCGCATGAGATTTTGTATTCGGCTTGAGCACTGATTATTATTGAACTGTTGCAACGCTTACTTTCAATTTTTACAGTGCTGGCCAGTTAAATCGACACACAATTACACTTGTTGGACTTTCGTGTTGGACTTTGAGTCCAACATGGAAGTATCAGGTCGGGCTTCAATCAGAACACTGTAGTGGTGTATTTCCCGCGATTTGGGGACCCTTCAGATTCAGTTGTAATTTCCAAAATCACGGGATATTTTCTTGCAAAATATTACCTGTAAAATTTATAACCCGAGATCGTGGAGACTCTTCGGATCCAGTTTTGATTTCAGAAAGTCACGAGATTTTTTCAACCAAAATTATACCCCGTTTGAAAAATTTGATGCAAATCGATAAATCGATGACATTGCCTCCCCACATTGCATGATCAGCGAAAATTGCATGATCAGCGAAATTAAGTACATCGCCTTTACATACTGATTCATTATGGATATTTTCAAAAAGAGGCACGAGAGGTGATCCACACTATCTCGGCTTTTACAGTATATTCCGCTTTAAGAGTTTAATCATGATCAATATTTTGCATAACTGCCTCCCTACATAACAAAGTCAGTGAAAATGTACTACAGTACATGGCCTATATATATTGTTTCATAAAGGGAAATTTAAAAAAAGAGGCACGACAGTGGTCCTCATTACCACTTGTCGTGTCTCTTTTTTATCGTGGAAAATAAAGTAAATCCTTAGCCGGTGGGGATTCTTCCGATACAGTTGTGATTTAAAAATATTTAATTGTTTATTCCCAAAACATTATACCCCGCTTGAAGATTTTGATGTTAATCAATCAAATGATAGCATCATCTCCCAAAATTACATGATAAGCGAAATGGGTGTAAGGGCATATATCATTGACATATTGCTTCATTGAGGGGGTTTTCAAGAAAAGACACGAGAGGTGGTTTCCACTATCTCGGGAAATATAGCAGTTCGTTTTTCAAACTAAAATACAAAAGCTGTTAATACATTTTAAACAAAAAGTGAGCTCTCGATCGAGGAGTTATACCGTAACGTGATCCAAACGCTTGTCGACTTTCTCCTTCGTACCAGAGAGGGGCGCCACGACCCGTGCTCAGTAGATGGTGCGTCGCACGCCAAGATCCTGAAGGCAATAGTGTTCGAGGCCGGCGAGACGAGCGGACAGGTGAAGCATTCATCAGGCACATCTACAGTGACCCTTGGACAAGTTTTTGGATCCCAACTACTCCTTCTCTGTAGGACTTTTCTGGAGGACTTCTCTGGATGATGGGCTGGCAATCCTGGACACCGTCGCCTCCTCACCACCCCAGCAGTTTCAGGGTTGTCACCGTTAAAGTTGCAGCCCAAGACTGTGTCGCCAATTTAGTCATACCACATTCATAAATTGCCAAAATTGTTGGTCACGAACTGAGCACCTTTGGCCTGGATGTCGGTAGTAAGAGTGAAGGAGAATATCCTCCCTTGTACAGCAATGTCTCTGCACAGCAGACATCCAGTTACATTCGATTTACAATTACGCCAATACATTTATCTGGCCATGTGTTGGAAGATCATGTATCCTGCTGTTACGGATTACTTACAATACCGGAACCCTTCTTCCATCACCGCATCCATGTAGCATCAGGCTCAAACAAGACAGGAATCGAACCGTTTATCATGAAGTTCAATAACATGCTTCACAACAATACAAATTCAAATTCTAGGGATTCACCAGGCAATGCAAGGCACTTGTGCGGTGTGTCAAAACGATTGGGACGTTTCATTTTCGGCAGGGTTTAAATTCGCAAGGTCTGGATTGAGCGGAAACGTGGGAGTGTCGAAATGATTGGGATGTTCCATATCCCAATCATTTCGATAATGGGATTAATTTTGCAATACTGCGAAATGGTACCTTTCCTGCGCGTACAGATCCGAAACATATAGAATGAACGCTAACACCATGTCTTTTGCGCGCAAGCGCTACTTCTCTTGTGAGGGAGCTTGTACTGGCTTGGTGCATCAATAGTGAAATAGATGTTGAGAAAGGGCGACCAGACCGATTTTTCGGGTCGCGGTACGCACCAATATACACCTCAAGGCTTCCATTTTGCCACACGAACCACGCCATCAATACTGACCCTTAGAGTGCAGTTGACGATACTTCACCTTGCGCTACCACTCAGGTTCTCCGTCGTATGCGTCGTGGTGTCTGTCGTGGTGTTGTTAGATAACCGTAGGTATCGAAGAGTGGGTAGCAAAGTATATGCAATCGAAAGAACATGCCACGTTGAGACTTCACCCTCACGAATCTGTCTCGATTTAAGCATTTGCCAGTCCAGGCGGATACCTAAAAAAATATTCTTTTATCCCGATAATGATTTAAATAGTTTTCTGAATTTAAATTTCTTCGGCCATGTTCGTTCTCCATTTAGAAACCCTCAGATGCTTGGTCCGCGTTTGCTGGTCATACTTCGACTATCCTCCCTCGTAATCCCTACTACTTTTCATCAGGCATATCTGAGGGTATTTATTTTGACAGAATATATATTTCCGATAGAAAGGAGTAAGAGATAAACATAGAGATAGAGATAGAAAGGAGAGATATATTGTGAGAAAGAAGGAAAACGATGGCGGAACACGGTCAAGCCATTGTGTGTGTCTGAGAGAGAGAGAGCTGGAGTGAAGGACAAAGATAAAGAGAAGGAGGGTGTGAACTGGTGGAGCAAGACATTATGTGTGTTTCTGAGAGAGAGGTGAAACGAGACATGTTTTATGAGGCAAGGACAAGGAGCACAGGGCGTGCGAGACTTTGTATATATTGGGACAGGCGAGGCGAACTATAGAGAAAGAAAGACGGGTAGATTTGGCAATGTCGGAGCAAGAGATGGATAAAGAGGGAGTGAGAGCTAAAGCGAAGTACGACTGAGTGAGAAAGACAAGGCAAACGGGGAGAGTAACTTATTAATATTTAGATATACAAAGCGTGAGAGAGAAGGAGAGAAATACAATGGGACGACAGAAGAGGAAGGGAGATGGGGTGAGCGGGCGACTTGGAGGAGACGCACGACACAGGGTAAATGAAAAGAAGTCGGAAGTAATCAAAATAGATTGTCTGAGAAAATGATAGCGACTAAAATGTTGGAAACTGTGACAACAGGAAAAAGATGAGGACAAGGTCAGGAAGGGTGTGTGTTTGTGTCTTGAAAGTGAAAGATATGATGGCTAGAAAGGAACTGTTACTAGAATGAGTGTAGGTGGGATGGGACGGGTGGTGAAACTCCCTGGGCGTAGTCACAGTCAAGAGACCAGCTGAGATAACGCTGATGTTGGAGATAATTTTTGTGAAATGCAATTTTTGAATGAAAATTGCGCTTTTGCAAATATCATCATAATAATCCTGGGAGTTTCACTCTCGACTTTCATTTCTGATGATTGTCTGTATTTACGCAATTGGAAGCTTTCAGCTTACCTATGAGATAGCTTTATCTTTTAAGCTCATTGAGTGATTGTCTGAAACAACTGAAAGAATGACTGAAAATGATGAAATAAGGAAGCATCAAGCGGCGCCTCCTGCGTGAAGCTAGAGAGGGGCTAGCTCTCGTCTAGAAGTCCGCGAGGAAAAGCCAACGCGCGAGTTTTCATTCATGTTTGCTGGCAATTGTGGCCAGGTCTCTGGTTTTTTTGTCGCCTTTCAGAGTGGCGTTTGCCGACACTCTTGATCGAGGAGTGAGGTACGTACACTGGGAGGGGGTGGGGCGTTAACGGTTCTTCTATTTCCATCGATTTGAAATGGAGATATTAGCATTGGATTCAAAAATATCAGTTTTACCAGTCTGTTACAAAATGTATGATCCTTCCAAGAAAATTTGACGCCAATAAGCCGCAAAAATGTTAAATATGGAATTAATACCCAGTCGCCAAGTCAAGGGATTTTTTTAATGTGTTGCGGATCAGCAACGTTAGTCATTCATCTGAAAGCTCTTTGAGTTGCGATCAGGACCATTCAAACACATTTTCTGTCTGATGTGTGTGAGCAGAGCTATGGCAATTTCAAAAACTTATAACTTTGGTGGCACATCAAGATTCTTATAATTTTGGCACACAAGTTGACGAAAACGAACTATATATGGCCAAAATATTACAAAAATGCATAAGTTCAGATAATATGTCACCATCATGCAAAACATAGCATCCAGGATGTGCAAGCCTCTTTCCATGCTAATTCGTGGACACAGTTTAAGAGACCAAAACTAGCCGGCCGTCCAGCATGTCCCTTACATTACGGTGAATATGATGAACTTGGTTATAGACTCCAACTACTTGTATTGTTGTACTTACAGATGCCTATAAATGGTAATTTCCGAGATTCATAGAAACCGTAGTATTCAAATGCTGCCTCTCTGGATGCTTCACCGAGATTGCAACCACGTGCGTCCGTGCCTCCTTTATCAGTAGCACCACCACACAAATTTCTGTCTTGATTGGATTAAAATAGATGAAGCTTTTTATTTTCGTCGGAAATTTTTGGCCTCCTTGAGTCGGAGACTGGGTGTTAAAGGTATGCATGTGCTTGTCTCGGTGTGCTTTCTCAAATGATGGTTTTAATCCATTTGCACCCTCTAATTAGCATCGCAATCGTAAGAAAACCGCAAAACATTTGCACAAAAATTTGACGATATTATCAAAAGATCACACCTTGTTCGATTTCTTTACTCGATTTGCCCCGTCTGATTGTTTAACTATCCCACTAATACAAAACCCGGTATACACATTTTAGTCTGAGTAATGACCGCCATCAAGATAACGCTTTAAATAGGATAATTTTTTTACGAGATAAATCAAGAAGTACAAGACGGAGCATAAATTACGCAAGATTGTTTTGTCTGCTCCGGCAACAAGCAATCCTATGTGCTTTCAGCAGCTCCTGTTCGCTTTTTGGTGGCATTCCACGCCAACAAGTCTGTAGCCAGCGCGTCGCATCGACCAAGTGCACACTGTACGGTGCCCTATCGCCCTCAAGGATATGATACATTGCTGTATCTCACTGTCGGGCCATGATACCGCTCTTCAAGTACGCTATCACGTCTAAATCCATCGGCTGGGTCAGAGCTGTTATGTCCGGTGGGAGCTTCACGATGCGGACGTTTTGAAGCGGCTCGAGTGGCTGAACGCTCTCCTTCTCGTGTTCAACTCGGCGTGTTGCCACACCGCAAAAGGTGTTGAAGACTATCTAAACCGCCGCGGCGGCTTGTTTGTTACGGTTCCGGGCGAACTCGCTGGGCAATGCCAGCTCGCAGACTTTGGCTTGTTCGTCCCGCTCAAGCAGCGCCACGCTGCCTCGATCGATGAGAGGAAGCAACACGTACCGCACGAGCTCACACGCGGCGGCCGTGTACGACCACTGTCTGAATCTACAGTCGTCCAATGGCTCACTTGCGCATGAAGCGCAGTACAGCCCTCGGCTGTTCGATTAGTTTTGAGAGGTGCATGCTAGGTAGTTATGAGGACTTGCACCTATCGCGGCGCGAGTGAATTTATGGAGCAGTCGAACGGTCCTTGCGGGCTGCTGTGGCGAGGTTCCAAAGGTTCTAGCTTCAGCACCTTGTCGACGAGTTTGACGATTTTGTACTCGAAGAAGTATAAACAAATTTACATGGGGTTTGGTTCAAAGAGGCAGACTTAGTCCATAACAGAGCTGCTGTGGTGGTCCTTTCAATTCCGGGAAATACATACGTAAGAATGGAAAGAGTAAATAGTTGATTTCAAAATCGGCAGATTTGCCTCAGTTTGGCTCCACTTTATATTTCTTCAAGGGAATCTCTCTGTGAAGGGATGGATTTGAAAGAGTTAGAAAGAAAGAAAAAAATGAAAGCGAGAAAGAGAAAGAAAGAGAAAGAGAGAAAGAGAGAAAGAGAAAAAGATGAAGATAAACTGACAGACGGTGGTGGCATGTTGTGAGAGCAAAGAGCAGGGAGGACTGGGGTATAGATGACATTGTGTTTATAGGGGGACAGCCTTGAAGTAGGAGGAGCTAGGAGCGAGGAAATTAGGAGGACAGGAAGTATGGAGGGGGTCCGCAGGACGTTGTGAAAGAATAAGAGAGATAGGGAGAAGCGATGATCATTAGGATGACAAGTGTAGTCCAAGGGGATTTACACAATGTGTGAGAGGGAGCATTAAGAGGACATAGAGGGAGCAGCAAGACGTCATGAGAGTGAAGGAAAGTGAGAACGAGAATGAGCAAGACGATGAGTGTGAAATATAGAAAGCGAGAGAGACTGGAGAGAAGCTTAAGAAAGAAACAGGAGAGGGAGGCGGGCGGAGGAGGGGGGGGGGCAGACATGCTGATGTAATATGCAATCTGATACATTGTAAAAGAGGACGGGATGAGCAAGAAAAGGAGAGCGGTTGAGCAGCATGAAGAGATACAAACTTGTAAAACAATGAGGAAGTCGAATGGGTGTTGCTAAGGGTGTGTGTGTTGAGTGAGAAGAAATAGAGAGTTGAGTTGTGGTAAGAAGAGAGAGAGAGATGGAGGGAAATTGGGATATGAAGTGGCATTGAATGGGAAGTACGGTATTTCCCGAGTGTGAAGACCCGTGCAAGATCCTTGTCAAGTTAAATTTGTGTCACATCTGCCAGCAACGAGTACGTGAAGAGTAGCACGGGTCACGTATTTTGAAACAGAAGTTACTTTGTTTTCAATTGCTTTCGAACGATCACTATTATCTCCTCCTTCTCAGGTGTTAAGCACTCGCACATCGCTCGTCCACAGGTCCGTAGAGATTTACGATAATGCTGTCGGGGGTCGTGATTGCCTGCCAGTTGAGGTAGTGACGGTGGGTGGCCACTGTAGATGCTGCGTTGTAGGTTTCATGAGGAGAGGTGGGTTGAGCGCGAACACTTGGTCGCCAGACGTACTGTTTGGTTCCGTTAATGATGCCCAGCATGTGAGCAGCGAAGACCCCATATGTGTGACTGCGCGGCAGTACTCGTCGATATGCAGGCCGACAAGTAAGCGGTTGAACAACACTATTCGCTTTTACGTGGTACAGCGTATGTCGATCACATGTGCGGGAACACGACTGTATGGTGAGGCCAATCTTCCAAATTCATTCGCGACTGTGAAGAGCCAGGATGGCTTGGACAACCTCTGACAGGACAATCGCAGGGGCTTCCGCAACTGGCACTACGTCTCCAATGGTTGTCATAAATTTCGGCGATAAGAGGCGGAGCTACTCGGTCACAAGGGGAAGCAGTTGTAATACGAAGTTTAAAGTATCTTTGCGGTCGAACCGTCCCAGTTGTACTTTAAGGCGTTCGAGAAGCCGATCCGAGGTGATAGTCTCTGGAGACGACATCAGTTGAACATCACGAGGGAGAGCAAGATTCGAAGAAGAAGTTCTATTTGCCACGGGTTCGAGCGACACATACAGCAGCTCCAATGTCTGTTCCGCTGTCGTTAATGGAGCGATGAATGTCATTTCCTGGTAGTGTTTGGCGGCGCTCAACCGTATTAGCAATAGCAGCAAACGATCGAGCGGCGGCCGACCTTAGCAGGAGCTGTATCACAGACGAGCATTAGGCGGCGGCCAACTTTGTCAGTAGAATCCTGGGAAGCGATAGGTTGCACGGTGGCTGGCCGTATCAGGAGCAGCAGCGCGGACGAGATAATGGTACCGGTGGGCTGCACCAACAACAGCACGAGCCGTTGAAAATTGCCGGCGGCCGCTCTTAGCAGAAGGTGCAACACGGGCAGAGGTTGACTGCTGTCGCGTTACATCAACGCATCACAGCAGCAGGTACAAGAAGCAGGAGGTGAACGGGGCCAGCAGCAGCGCAGGGGACAAGAGGTTGCGATGTGGCCAGCCGTAGCAGAAGTGGCAGCACGGGTGAGAGTTCGGTGGCGGTCAGAAATTAAGAATGCGAGAGATGTTGGCGCGAACCTGACATAAGGCTTGAGTCTCGAGCCTCAAAACTTAACCTGGACATATCGGCGCGCCTGCCCAAAGTACAGCTGCAAAAAACCAACGACATGTCAATTCGACATCACGATGTGCCACCATCTGCGTGTTGCGAATCATATGAGCGAGATCTTCTACTGTATTTGCGTTGGAAACTGATTGGCAAGCGAGCGCGCACAGGTGAATAGGGACGGATGGAGAACGCGCACAGCGGTATGAAACGAGCGCGCACGAGGTGTGTGTACAGTAGACGGATGCAAAACGCGCACAGGTGTGCAAACGTGAGCGCAGAACTAATATTCAAGCCTGCATCCGTTTGAAGAGGCCGGTGACAACAACAAAAAACGCTGTGAAGCCTCGAAAAGACTCTTGCCACTGAAGAGAGCCTCGAATGCATAAAAATATGTTGGGACGAGGGTACTACCTGCTCCCAAAGTAACGTCCACGACAGCGACAGTGTCTGGTAGGGCGCTTCAGACGTGAGCGCGCGCCTCGCAAATCATGACGCGTTTGAGCCGTGTGGGGCGAATGAACTTCCCGGTCGCCCTGAGTCTCGACGGTTCGCCAGGCCTCATCAGCACCACTGAGGAGTATGAAGTTCAGCAGCATCATCAGCATATCAAAATGTGCTAATCGCCAACTGCTGCATCTTAACCCCCCAGTTCCCAGTGTTGTATTCGCTAAAATGCAGGGAATTTTCACATGCTGGTCGATCAACATGTCGTAATAGGCTAGGATCGAAAATGCATTTTTCCATACAAACATCAAGACAAAGACCATTTTGCACGAAAACGGCCAACTCAAGCTTTTTGCTCCAGATGCACAGGGTTAGGTGGGGTGTAGTGTAAAGACAGGCTCATAGGGATGAGACAAAAGCATGCGAAAAAAGTTCTCTCGTGCTCGCCCCAAAATTTGAATCGTTGGCGCCAGTTGAGAATTTGCACGCAGTTGCAGAAACAGAAAAATGGCGGTGAAGACGACAAGAAGCAAGCGCAGGGAGTACGTGACTGCGTTGATGGCGGCCGACCCGGACGAGTGACAGATACTGATCGCGCAAAAGCAGCGAGGTGAGTTTGTACCTGTCGCTCGTGAGGCGGTTGGTCCTTATTCTGTGCCGAGGCAGCCGATTGGGAAGGACGCGGCATACCGGATTGCGAGAGCCAAGGCGAAGGCGAAGGCCATGGTGGCGACGACGATAAGCGCAGACAAGAGCAAGGGGAAAGGTACGGCGAAGGCGACGGCGAAGCGGTCGCCGAAGAAGAAGACGATGGTGGCGGCGGTAAGAAGAAGGCGGTGGCAGCGGCGGGTAAGAAGAAGCAGTCCCTGAAGGCGACGAGCGGCACGGACGCGACGAACGGCACGGACGCGACGAGCAGCACGGACGTGACCAGCGGGCAGACGTGACGAACGGCGCAGACGTGACGACGGCGAGCTTGGAGGAGGCTCTGGCGACGACGTCGAGCAGCTCGGACGTAACAAGAGGCACGGACGTGACGAGCGGCGCAGACGTGACGGCAGCGACTGACGAGGACGCGCCAGCGACGACGACGAGTGGCGCCAGCGTGACGAGCACGAGTCCGTACGTGGCGACAGGAAGCTTGGTCGCGCTGGCAACCACTGACGTGGTCGGGCAAGCGACGAGCACGAGCAACGCGAACGATCGGGCGACGCCTACGAGCCGCGGTGCGTGAGTTGATTGTGCGGTGTTGTAGATAAAACATGCGGAGGATTGATGGTGTTGTACATGCGACATGTCAGGTCGAGGTTCCGGGAAGGCAGCCGGGAAGAAGCTGAGAGCCCAGTGCGCGGAGCAGAAGGAGAAGGCGGCGGCAGCCGCCTCTGCTGCCGCTGCGCGGGTTAAGACGGGCGCGCGGCAGCGCGAGAGCACGATGTCTGCAGAGGCACGCGGAGAGGAGGAGCGGAGACGGGCGATCCAGCGGTATGCGGTGAAGAGGAAGGAGGCTTGTAGACTGATGCGTGAGGTAACGGGCGCCGACACGCCTGCTCCTCGAGCACTTACGCGCTCGAGTGACGACACCCTGACGGCGCAGACAGCGCAAGCACCGTCAACGTCGTCGACAGCGTACGCCATTGACGTGAATGTCTCGAGCTCCGTGGATTTGACCGCCGCGGATTTTGAGAAACTCGTCTCCGACGATGAAGAGGGCAACGAGGACCCATGGCTCGATGACGTGAGCAATGGAGGCGAGGAGGAAGTGGAAGAGGAGGAGGAGACCGAGCAGACCGAGGCGGACGAGGCGTTGCATGCAGGCACGGAGACCGAATGGTGCTCAACCAGCGGTGACGAGCTGCTGGAGCTCGCGCTCGACCCTGATCAACTGCGTCGCACGAGAAGTGACGGCTGGGAGCTTGGTGAGTGCAGCGAGTGGCGCATGTTGCATGTCCAACAACTGACGGCTGACGCATGTTGTATGTGGTGCATGCAGATCCATCGAGATTTCTTGCTGACACTCGCTACACTGGGCTCGCTAGCGGAGATACAGGGCCGACGAATGTCGCGTCTTCGCTGACGGACTCACCACTGGACGTCTTCTTGTTCTTTTTGCCACAGTCTCTGTGGCAAAAGGTTGCACGAGAGACTAACCGGTACCACCTGCAGCACTTGACGGACCTGGTCGACCGCATCTTCGCAAACAGGGCTGGGGGCGACGCAGGATCGAAGGAGGAGATCATGGAGAATGAGGCGCGGGTTCGAGACGTGCAGCCACACGAGCTACTCGTTTGCATCGGTCTACTGGTGGCGCGAATGCTGGTGCCGCACACGCGCCGATTCTCCGACCACTGGGCAACGACTTCGACGGGCGCGGTGCCAGCGGGAACCTTCGGCAGGTTCATGGCGAGGAACCGCTTCGCGCACATCGTGGTCAACATCCACTTCACGAACAACACGGGTCCGAGGTCGGCGACGGACAGAGCGTGGAAGGTACGCAGCGTTGTCGATGTGCTGCAGCGCACCATTCGCCAGGGCTCCCAGAACCCATCCATGCTCGCGTTCGGCAAAGCTGTCATCCCGTCGCGCAGTCAGTTCAACGCGACTCGTCAGTACCTCAAGGACAGGCCCCACAAGTGTGGGGCAAAGCTGTTCATGACGTGCTGTGCGACGACGACGTATTGCCTCCGGTGCGTGTTTCATGTGTGTGTGCATGCATGGTGCATGTGTGCGTGTTGCGTGTCATGCATGCACACCCTATGGAACTTGCAAGGGTCCACGGGGCACCACCTTTTTTTGACCAAGTACGACATGTTGTAATCGAGAACATGCTTCTGGTGACATGTTGTATCTGCTTCATGCCAGCCTCGATGTCTACTGCGGCAAGTCACAGCACGCGGCAGAGGCGTCCCCCGACCAGAACAGTGGGTCAGCGGCAGTGGTCCGTAACATCAATGAGGTGCTCCCTGCTCCCCGCGACGAAGTGTACCACGCTGTGGTGTGGTGACCGACCGGTTCCACACGTCGGTGTAGCTAGCGTTGAAGCTGCTGCACCGACAAGTGTACTCCATCGGCACAATCTTGCCGAATCGCCTCGGCTTTGCTGCCAGCGTCACCGAGAAGAACCTCCCTCGACCGGCGCATATCAGACGCGGCACGACGCGTTTTGCGGTGGCTAAAGCGTGCAACGACATGACGGCGCTTGTATGGTGGGACAACAAGCCCGTCCAGCTGCTTGCCAGGGGAGGAAGCTGTGTGATGGAGTCGTGCGGTGAGTTACAGAAAATCCGCCAAGTCGCGCATGTAGCGGCTGTAACATGCGGACCATCTGATATGTCGCTTGAGCTGTGTGCTTTACAGAACGGCGGTTCCCAGGCGGTGCCAAGGTGGTGGTGCCGTGTCCGTCTGTCGTTCGCGACTACCAGAGATGGATGGGGGCGTTGATCTTCATGACCAACTGCGGCTGCAGCGTTACTCGTTGCAGCTGCAGTTGGTCATGAAGAAATACTACAAAGGGTTGTTCTCGGGTTGGTGGACATGGCGATGGTAAATTCGTTCATCGTCTGCCGTGAGGCAGCCAAGAGGGCGGGAAAGAAGCCTCTCGAGCACGGCAAGTTCTTCGCCCGGCTCCAAGCCCAGCTCCTCTCACTGACCGCTCAGGACTTCGCTATGGTGCGTGCGCTTTTGGCGCGTGCCTGGCTGCCATCGCACTGGCGGTCACATGGTTTCTCCTGCTCTCTGTTGTTGCCCAGAACAATACAAGCGATGCCGCCGTGCAGCACGAGCTCATCCGGCCGGTGCCGATCGAGCACAAGCTGGAAGAATGCCCGGGTTACCAGCCGATGGGCGATTCGCGGCGCCAGCGGCCGCGCCGGTGCAAAGTGTGCTCGCTGCTGAAAAGCAGCTCGAGCGAGAGGCAGGATACCAAGTACTTCTGCGCGGCTTGCAGCAACGGCACGGCGCGGTGCGGAACGCGCGCTCTTTTGTGGGGTGGATGTTGGTGTTCGTGTTGGACTCACTCGTGGCTCGTGCGGTGCCGCAGCGTATACCTCTACAACAGGGCGAGGCCGCGCAACGACAACAACTCCCTGACGTGCCACCAGATATGGCATAACGTCTGAAAGAACGGAGCGGCCCGCCCGAAGCCGCTCGTCGGACGAGGGATGCAGATGCGGCGTCCTGGACGAGCGCTCGGTAAGCACAAGCGCAAGAGCGGTCGCGCGCGCCGCGACAGCAACGATGGCGCTGACCAGGACGAGGGAGAGGAGGAGATCGCGAGTGAGTAGGACGGTGCGCATAGTTCAGCGAGTGCGTTTGAGACGCTACCGAGAGTGACATCTCAGCGCGCGACACCGCGCGCGACTGGGACGGTTTTGAGTGAGTGAACCAGATAAGGTGATGAGTGTGTTGTATTTGCGCGCGACTGTTGCTCCTAAGATCAGTACATTTGCCTTGGAGATCACGTCTTCTCATTACTGTTGAGAATGTCAATCTGATAACTGGCTACAAAAGTGTGTTTGTCTCGATGACAACAGGCTCGCAATGGTACACTCGCTACCCGGGCCATTTTGATGATGTTGTAGCTGCAACATGCCATTTCGTGTGCGTGCAGTTTATGAAATGATGCAACATGCGAACTCTGGCATCTTGGCAGCTTCGTGCAATGACCAGGCATTGCCGAAAATGGCGTGTCGCGTTTTCCAAGCGCAGGCGTCGTACTTACGAGTGGCAACACAAAAACCTAGTATAAGTTCAAATTTCACATGCTGTAGCTACAACATGTGAAAATTTCAAAATCGTTTTCCGACAAGCGTAGGGTCCTGGGGTGTTAAACATGACGGAAAGCCTGCTCCAGGTGGACATAACGAACATCATGATTTCTCAGGTAGGATGTCTTTGAGTACCGCGCAAGCATGTTGTTTGTCGCTCCAGCGGTGCCATTTGCTCGATCTTGATCTCCTGGGGTGAATGACAGGGGCGGAAGATGGCAATCGAGACCGCGGGCAAAACCCAGTGTAACCATCCCCTTCAGGTACAGTGGGTGCCGGCGTGGCAGCCACCGCGGATGAGAATTTGCTGATCAGAACGCGAGTCGGGCAGCAACGCTTCGGCATATATTCTGGTGGAGGGAGTTATGCCGGACTGGAAGTCGTTACAGCTGCATGTCGGAATGCACCCGTGTTCGGGATCTTAAGCACAAACCACTTGTTTGAGTTGCTCAGATTTCGCAGTCTGCGCACACGGGACAACGTCCGCAACATTGCTGACTTGGCCCACAAAAGCCAGCGAGGAGGCCGCGAAATTCTGGCTGTGTCAAATCTTCGCCACATTGTCACTCCACGGCATATTACAGAGAGCCAGCTTGGATTTTGCCGTCAAGGCATAAGCCTTGTACCTCCCAATACGACGCGTTCAGGAGCTGCTCGAACAGGAACTGGTGCAAGTTGAAGTGGCGGGGCTCGCGAGCTTTTGCACCTCGCTCTTTGACGAGTGAGTTGACACTTTGCGCTTGTTGAGTCGCTATGCTGTTGCAGGTAAATATGGCACCTGAACCACGACATCACAGCCGAAATATAAAAATTCGACAACTCGCTGCATGACATTGGTGACAATGGATGTACATACCACTGAACACCTGACAAACATTGTTTGCGTCACGCTGCATACACTATAAAAATTTCCTGGCAGTGGCAAACCGTGAGAACGTATGCATTGCTATCTCGAGAGCAGACTCGACATACTCTGCGCTGTCGTACTCCTCTAAGAGAATCCGTGATGATGAGCTCTTGAACTCGCCGAGACTGAACCCATCCCTCGCGCGGCGAGGAGGTCGGCCTGGTGGTACTTGGCGCAGAGTACATGCGTCAAGTTTAAATCGCGGGTTGTGAGGGGGAGGCAGATCCTCCGTCCGTCACCAGTGTTGCGCAAGGGAGACAGAGTCCAAATGCCCGGAGAGCCGACTTGACATTCTCTCCGTTTTCGAACTCATACATGGGCAGACCCAAGAGGATATTTTCCCCAAAAGCGCAGACGTAGTTGAAAGGAATGAGCTTCACTTCGTACATCGTCGTGTTGTGTGTGCCGTCACATAGCATAAACCACCGTATTGAGAGGTATAGAGACACATTTTTTGGTCCGATGGAACGAAGGCGCGTTAGTATCAAACCTAACGGACAGCACCTGTAACAAAATCATCGCGGAGAGATCAAATCCAACCTCACCTGCAAGATGATCTACCAAAGACGATGCGTTGCGTGGAGATCGAACGAGAAAACACCGCCGTCTGCGCGAATGGCGTATCCGCACTCAAGCAACTTGGTCATGCTGTGCGGGTCCCAGTTGAGCATCTCCTCCTTGCCGTTCCTTGGTACACAACCACGAAAATTGGGTTCATACATCCTTCCTTGGTGCTAGTTCTCCAAGATCTGTTGGATCTGCAATTGAGCAACCCTATTCAGTCAGAACGAGCCGGAGGCGAAAGTTAGAGAGCCGACAAATACATTTTGGGTTTGGTACGCCGTACTGCGTCAGCATTAGTTCAAGTCGATCTCGGAACTCAGCAGGTCCTGCGCTAGCGCGACCACGAGTATGCCATGTTCGAGCTTGAGGTGGCTGGTGGTCGGGTGTGTGTAGTTGTCAACAGCCCCACGGAGGGCGTATTTCCGTGCATCTTAGTAAGCGAGAACCGGACGCGCCACAAGCATGAGGTACTTACAGCAGGGCCGCCTCTCGATTCCGGAGTCTTGTAGTTGTAGTAGAAGTGATCGTACTGGGTAACCACTTTGATCGATACACACTCAAAAAGCTGCATCTGTATCTCACTCGAAAACGAACCCGTCCTTTTCGCAATCGTGAATCCTCCGACCTTTACTGCCGCGTACAATGATCTCTCCGTCATTTGCGGTGGAAAATGCTGCTCCGACGCGTACCCTGCCAATCCGTGCAGTGGTCGTAAGCGATGCCACGCTCTCGACTTCATCATCGGAATAGTGGAGAGACAAGCCAAAGACGATGTCGAGTGAAACGGAGTACGCTTCGACCGCAACTCCTGGGCATTTTGCTCATTGCTAGCAGAGCCGCTTCGCTGTAGTCAGGTGGTGTGAATGCCGAATTCACGAAAGCACCGTTAGCCGAGAGAAGTGCGGTACCTGTCGTCTCAGCGCCCCTCCTGTCAAAATCAGTCGTCCCCTCGCCATCGCTGTTGAGCAACCTCTCGCCTCCACTGTAGAGTGACGTCTCGTCTCCTAAGCTGTCATCCGAAATGTCGTGGCGTGGATCATCTGGATTTAGTAGATGCCGCATACAGACGAAGCTTCGGGCGTTTATGCTATCAAGAATTGTGGGGGTTAGAATACGATGACAAAGGATGTTGACGTAATAATTGTTCTAGGAATAGAAAGTATGGGATTTCCTTTTGTGACGGGTGGAATTTGGTTTTGATTTGAGTGGGTGGAGTTTTTAATTTATCCCAAAAAATCCCCAAAATATGATTTTGTGATGGGTGGGTCGGACTTTTTGGAATATTTCAAAATTAAAAAACTCTGTCACAACCCTGCGTGGGAGGGAAGAAGTGGCACGGCGACATACACAACGCGTTCTCAGTGGCTATGTCCGTAGTTTTTGTTTCAGTTTCAGCATGCCTCACTCGAATTTCCTGTTGTATTCGATAATTAAGGGTGTTTATCCTGTATAAGACGGTGCTGGAACAGCTAATGTCGCTCCTGAAACAAATCAAAGAGCTCAACGCGATTGCACAAGCAGAGCAGGCGACGCAAGTGGCGACGCTCTTGCGGCTCTACCAACTACGTATGGCGACTCTCAACGCGCGCGATCCGATCAAGGACTTCAGGTCGACGAAGGAGAACCCAAACTGCGTCGCAATCTCAGCCATGGGCCCTCTCGTCGTCAAGACCCCCCCCCAGATGCTAGCAGAAGCGTTCAACGACCGCTTCTTCAATAGGTACACGGATCCCAGGAAGCGCATGTCAAAATCGTTTGTGTTCGAGGCGCAGGTGTTCATGCACCCTCAGTTGAAGGACGCCGTGTTCGCCAAGGTAAACCGCTTATGCAATTTGCCGCTGGTGACCTTTGTGCAATCCGCCAAGATTGTCGACCAACTGAATCTGAAGGTGGTCGAGAAGATCAAGAAGCTGATGTCAGCGGTCATCCGCTGCAGCCAGCAGCCCGACTCGGCAGACCTCGCGGAGACTTTGCCGACGGTGGCGGACTATGACGATGGCCTGCCGTCGATCTTCTCTGCGCGTGCTAAGCCGAGCAGCACCGTTGTGCTTTTTGGCGAGGGTCGGGTAGGCGAGGAGATCCAGCGCTCGTGCTCCGAGCCACTTGTTGCAGCGCCTTGCGCGTTCAAGTCTTGGAAGCAACAGGCTGACCAAAACAACTACCGACTGCTGCCACATGTGACCAAGATTCTCTACAGTCTGCCATCGTCGTCTCCGCAGATTGAGCGCGACTTCAGGGGGAGCGGGCGCATGGTCGCGACTCACAGAGCGAGCTTGGCGCCACACAAGGTCGACATGTGCGAGTCCCTGTACGCGAACAGGGAGTTCATCGGTCTCACCCAATGCGACCGCATCCCACCAGACGAAATCGCGTCACACATTCCTGGTCGCTCGCTCTTCGCATTTGTCGACGATGACGATGGCGACGACGCCTTGATGAACATGTCTGAAGTGTTCTCAAGCACAAGCGTTGAGCTGTAGATGTTGGTTCAAGGGCCGAGCGTATGAATGCGCGTAAGATGTACACTGCGCTACTACTACTCTCCGTACTCAAGCTCAAGCAGGTGTAACTTTCTCTACACACCAGCGTCGAGCTTCTTTGCACGTTCTGCGTTTCCAGCGGTACGCTCAGCCTTCTGGCTGCACTGCAGGCCGCGGGCGTCAAGCTGGACCGCGTCAAAGTACGACATCCTGCTGTTCGCTGCAGTGACCGCCGATCTCACGCGTCACTCGATGTCGACAAGCAGAGATGCTTGCATTTGAGCTTGTTCCTTGCCATCTTCTTGCGGGGGTTGACAAGTGGTACTCCAGGCTTGTTACGGCGCGCTAACAGAAGCGGGTTGCGGCGCGCTCACTGGGACAGGAAGCCACCCGGATGTTGCGGCTGACGCTTCTTCGGCGGGCTTGACCAGCAGCTCGTTGTTTGACCCAAATCCAGCGCCGCCGCTGTGCTCCAGCACACGCGTCACCCTATCTATCGCAGTCGTCATCGCCGCAGTTAGAGCATCCACGCATTGATTAGAGACAAGCACCAGTGTCAACGCGCGAGTCGGCGATGCAGATGCCAAACCCTTGGTCAGGCGTGTTTCCACAGCTGGATCCGCCTGGACCGCTCGTCGATCCGCTTGCTGACTAGCCGTTGTCTTTGCACGCTCAACAGCTAGCCGCTCCACGCTTTTGATCTGCTGCTCCACCCACTTCTGGAACGTAGCCACGAGCTCTGTGAACTCGCCAACACGACGCTCGAGAGCAACGACGACCGCTCGATCCCGTTCTCGCTGCTCTGGGTCCTCCTTGATCGCCTTCTGTGCGTCAGTGAACGCCGACCGGAGAAAGTCGCGAATCCTCTGCCCCACCTCGGCCGCCTGCTGCTCGACGTAGGCACGAGCGTGGTCACTAACTTGCGCGGTCTCATGCTGGCACTTGAGCTTCACGTCCGCGGCCGAGCGGACGACCAACGCGCCCGTTTGAGCGCTCGCAGCATACTCAAGCTGACGCTGTACCGCTGCTTCCATGTGCCCTTTCATCTCGTTCAGCATATCGGCAGCGCGGTTGTCGTTGCGGGCGACGATCTCGTATCCACGCTAGTGGTCGTCAAGCTGTCGCTCTGCTTGTTCTGCCACCGCGGCAACATGCCTCTGCAGCTCCACAAGAGCGGCATCTTGCTCCTTCTCGAATGCGACCGTGATTGTCGTGGTCAGCTGCTTGGATAGCGCGCTGATAAGCGCGTGTACACGTTCACTCGCAGCACCCTCGATCGGCGCTAGTGACTTCGACAGACCGTCCTGGAAGGCGGCGTTGAGGCCTCGCTCTCTATCCTTCTTTATGCCCATAGAGGCCGCCTCTACTTGTGCTTGAGTGGTGAGTACCACCTGCTGCTGCGATTCAGTGAGCGCGAGGTGGAGGCGCTGCTTTGTGCCCTGCTGAAGCGCGGCCTGGGCGTGCGTGTACACGTGGAGCAGCGGCATTACTTGGTCGTGGTTGACGGTCTGTTGGTCGTGTCGATGCGCTTGTGCCGACATCAGTGCGTCCGCGTCACGACGGAATTGCAGTAGGATGCC
>SMMQ01002643.1:11651-30683 GCA_008271595.1 [Pythium] brassicae (nom. inval.) | reverse complement strand
GGGGGGGGGGGGGGGGGGGGGGTCGAGCGCTTAATTGCAAGCCAATCTGGTGCAGACGACTAACCGAGCGGTCGATCGATGACATCGCGCGCGCAGCCAACCTCATGTCCCCAGCGAAGTTTGACCGACTTGATCGGGGCTCGTGAAGGCGGAGATGTCGCTTCTCAGCGAGAATGAGGTGTCGCCAAGGCAACCGTAACGCCGTGAAGTTCCCGCAGGAGCGGATCCAACCAGCGCACTCCGCCTCCCCCGATATTCCGTTCTATCCCGCGAACCTGAAGTGCCCGACACGCGGGCCTTGTTTGACGTGATCGAACAACCCTCGGCCACTGCGCGAGTGTACCGTTCGTGCACCGTTGCGAACACAAGGTCGCAAAGCCCCCCTGGACCAAGCTGAGAATCTGGGGTATGCAGCTGGTGTCGGGAAACGCATGAAGAACACGCCTACTGCTTGCTGGCACGTCTGCTGGATCCAGAGATTGTGCTGCCAAACCGCCACGATGCCGTTCGTGATGCTTGAGCGGCGGCCGAGTAGCTGATCCAGTTGGTTCCAGGTGGACTCAACCAGGTTCGTAGTTGTGTTCCCAGCCGTGAAACTCTTGTTGCGCGTTACGCTTGACCACATCGAATATCACGACGTCCAGGTCTTGAAGTAGTATGCGAGGAAGGTAGGTGCGTGCGCGGCGGCGTGCTTCTCCAGCGCGGCGCTCCGTCTTTGCCAGCCATCAACAGTCCTCGACCGTACCGCGGGCCGGAATATGTTCGTCATCTCGTGTTGGTGCTCGGCTGACACGCGAGTTCTGGCCGTGCACAATATGGGCTTGATGTACTTCACTGCATGAAATTAACAGAGGATAACCTACAGAGAGACAATTGTGGTAGGCCGCTGCTTCACGGCTGCTAACCAAGAGGTAAGGCACATGTATCGTTGCCTCAGCGAACACGGTCTCCAGGGACTTCCACTCGATAAAGTCCTTGCTATAACGAAGGTCTCAACAGCGAACCGCTTGGCGTTCGACGTCTTGATATGCTATTTGAGCACAGCGGTCATCGTGTCCATGCGCTGGTTGAAGCAGATGAAGTCGGTCACCGACACGCCGCGTCCTGTCGGACAAGTCATCACAAGCGACCCTATGAACAGAACTGGATAACAACACGTATATGATAAGGTTGCTCAGGTAAGGTTGCGCAACTTTGGTAACGAGGTAGCGCCCCAAGTTGTTGGTGTTGTGCGTGAAGTCCACCGGTACACACTCGCTAAACTGGGATAGCAGCTCTCGTTGCCTCTCTGGCTGCACGACAACTGCAATCATGTGGTCCAATCCGCCTTCAGTAATCACGCATGAGTCGCCCCCCAACGCCACGAACTGGCGCCGGATGTCGCGCAAGCGTTCCTCGGTTGTCAGCTCTCTAGGCCTGTCAGCAACGAGTTTCATGGTCGGCTTTGTTATCATGTACGATCCTGTCAGCACGAAACCATGAGAGCCGCTTCTGGTATCTGCGTAGACATGCCTGAGACGACACTTACAGAGCTCTCTCAATACCGCCTCTGCGATCCAACAAACAAGGGCGCTCGCATCGACCACTGCGTCAATATTGCTGAGAGTCGAAGGCTCTGACACCTTTCCCGATGTGAGGTAGGTGTTCATCACCTCCTTAGTCAGATCGCGCGTGTGCGTCTGGTACTGAGCACAGACATATCAAACGGTTAGCGTATCCGGGTAATCACGGATGTGTTGTTACTGATCAGACACACCTGATTGGAGACGAGCACCTTCCAACGGATATTGCCGTTCACATGTACTGGAGCCACGTGCGCTGTGAGTCTAGAGGGGTAGGTCCTGAAACGAACACTCGTACCCTCACGGTGTCCAGCACGTCTAGAGTTCTGGAGGCAGACGTGGTAGCAGCGCAAAACCGTTGAGCGTACTCGGGCGCGAGCGTGGCTGCAACAACTCTATTTTATGAAGGAGGATGCACTCAGTCTACTGAAAATCTACGCTACTATCTTCGGTCAATGTTCGTGCAACCTCAATGAACTCTATTTATCTGTGTGCCGACACATAAAATACAACCGTTTGAGCAAGGTCCAGGTAACTTACGCGTATATTACATCTTGCACCGGCGAGATTGAAAAATAACGGCTAGGCATATGAACATAAAACAAACAGAATCTTACATATCAATTAATTGCAGGAGTCGATTTGTAATCCACAGCATTTCAAACCACTCTGAATACAAGAATCGTCGTGGTCTCCCACAGGCGCCTGCCACACCTCAAAGCGATGCGAAGATTTCAGGTGCCGACTGATAAATGCCGCGTCAGACGCAGACAAGCGTGAAGACGACCAAGATGTGATGATTGTACGCCAGTTCCTCTGTTCACGAATAGAAAGCCTGCAGCGCATCGACCAACAGCTGTCAGAGGTGGGGACGCTCGCAACCTGCCCCACAGATTTGAGCGACTCGCTGCTGGTCGAGACACGTAACGAGCTTCTGCATGCGACATCTTTGATTGCTCTCAAGGACGCAGACATTACGACAAGCACGGTTTCATTCTCGTTCCAACTGAGCAAGCTGATCCACATGCTCACAAAAAAGAGTTGCCTGCTACAGTTGCGCTTGTCGAAGCTCTCTCTCAATTGCGTCGATCCGCGCAACGCGGGCTTGAGCCTCTGGAGCGGGTGGGTGCTTCTCTATTGACAGGCGCACCAGCCCTTACAGCATGCGCAGTCGGAGCGCCTGCTGGGTCTCTTTTCGCAGATGTGGCCTCCTTCGCAGGCTGTTATGCTTGGCGTCGTGGAGAGTCCTAGAGTCGCTCGAGTTGATGCAGTTGCTTTCTTGAGCCACACAGAGAACGCTGTTATTGAAGCCGTCTCATTGAAGCGGGCCCGCAAAGCCTCGACCTCGACCTCGACCTCCACTTAAAACGCCGTTGGAGAGTCCCGCGTTACCAGCGCTGGGTGAACTGGAGACCGTCGGACTCCCAGGTGGCCTTGAGCAAGCCTTGGTTTTCTGGGGACGCCAACTGGTCGAACAGCGACGCTCCAATACTAAGGTTGGCGGGACTAACGTAAACGATGGTGATGACCCAATGCACGTTCTCGAAGTTGATGGGCATGAGTACCATAGCGACAGTCGCCACGAGCTGCGCAGGAGTAAACACCCCTCAGTAAGCAATCAGGATAGAGACGCCCACGTAGCACGAGTCCACACTGAGGCAGACTGTGTGGGGTAAGAACGCGACGGTCACGTTCTACAGGAACATGTCTCCGACAAGCAGCCCCACGATCCCCTCAAACGACAGTCGAACTGATGTCTGCTGCCGATGCCGAAAATAGGCGTCGCCTGGGCGCGCTGCTTCAGATACCCACGGCGGTACACTCCAAGCACCACTCTCGCCATCGCGGCGGGACTTGGGTCGATCGTTTGGAAGGGCAGAATCTTGAGTTGACTCGAGAATGAACCCCAATCATGAGCCGGCGGGCTCACGTCCACTAGCGCCTGTTGATGTGAGTCCTCAAGCCGTAGAACTCGATGACGTCATTGATGTGCGATCTACCAAATGCAAGTAGAGCGAGGTGAGTGGGACTTCGTACGACATCTACCGCAACTTCGATGTCAGGTCCACAACGTACTGAGGCAGCTGGTAGTGTTCTCGTAACTGCGGAGACAGCGAAGACGTTCGCGCACGAGTGGGGTCGATGCCGCCCAAGACAATTGCTGTGTTCTGCGCACTCGGAGCCGCTGCTCATCGAGCTTGCTCGGTCGCGCTCTTCATACATGTTGCCAACGACAGCGGGACGAGGAAATGATAGCCCCTATTGACTTGACGGAGCTGTTCTGTCACGACCAGAGCGGCGGTATTGTATTCCACATCGAAGATTCATATTTGGAAGCTCGTGATCGCAGTTTGAACAAGCAGGGTGGGTGCTGTGCTGGATGAAAACAGCAAGTCTCTTAGCGGGACCTTCGATGGTGCTTAGCGGCGAGCAGCAACAGCAAGCCTTGGGCCACCGATTCTATTTCGTGTCTGGCCGGTTTTGGATGCTGGTAACTTGAACAGTAGCTCTCGCTTCGCTGGGCTTACGAACGGCCGTACGCCATTTGCAGTCTTAGCACTGATCCTCTTGATCTATAACTGGCTCGAAAGCTCGCATACACTGGCGCGTGAACGAGCAACTCTACTTGGAGTAGCAACTCTGCTCTTGGCCGGAGTTGCCGGGTCTTGAGAGGAGTCTATCACAGCGAGGACACCTCCGCTGCTCACGATGAGCTGGCACACCGGTGGTAGTGGATGTGGCCGTCCAGCAGCGGCGAGAGTAGCAAACGTGTCGACTTTGTCATCGGCGTCTACATCGTCGTAGGCGACGACCTCCGATGTCGTCGCTATCAGTGCGTCGCACTCGCACGAAATTGTGTCGAGCGCGAATTAGTTCAAGTGCTGCTGCACGTCTTCCAGGAATGCAGGGTACCCCGACGACAGTCTTAACCGGGAGTAGAGGAGGTTCTGCTCGGCGCGAAGGGCTGCGACCAAACGCTGCTGCTGGCGCCAAATCGCGGCGACGCAGCGGTCGATGCTCGACACCCCCCTGAGAGTTTGCTTCAAGTGCGACCAGTTCAACTCGACACGGTTGTTGCTGGTATTGCCAGCGTTAGTGTGGCGCCGCCGGTAGCTCGACGCCCAGATCTCCTTCCATCCGATTAAGTTCTCGCCGAGGTAGGCGAGCACATGGAGTCCTTTACTGCGGGCGTAGTGGGCAAGTCTCTCATAATCGAATTCGAACACGTGGTCGTGGCGAGCTGCATCCACACCCGGAGTCCGTGCTCGATCTTCAACTTCCCGTCGTCAGGCACGCGCAGCTTTTCTCGAGTCAGCACCAGACGGTCAAACTTTAGCGCATGAAACTGACACAGGAATACATGCAACAGCGTCGACGTCAGCCTCATCCTGCCTCCATGACATATACGAAATACGGGTGCATGCTCGTACTCTGGAACCAGGAAACACGGTTGTGGGAGTGCAGTACTCGACGAAGTCCTTGTCAATCACTCCCGTCTCGGTCTTCATGCTCGCGGTGTTGCTTCTCTTGAAGAGTTTGATGACCACTCAAACAGTGTCTTTGCGTTAAGTAGTGCACAAGGACTCGAACACTGGGATCCTCCACCAGAAGCTGTAATATCAACAAACGAGCCTGGTACAGAACACGTAAATAGGGTTGTCTGAGACTGCCGTAGAATCGCCCAAGTCTAGTCGTGCCTACCGAGGTAAAACTCGATGTTGGTGCTATGCGTGAAGTTGAGCAAGATGCACTCTCCCCACTCCGAAAGGGTTCTCCGCAGTGCTTCCGTCTGCATGACGAGCGCCCAAGTCATTTCGAGCTTGTCCTCGACCATCGCGCAGCAATTGTTTTTCCAGCGACGAAGGCTTTCAGCAGTGCCCTGACCCGCGTTTCGCTGTTTTCGGATCCCAACGGGGATACGGATCCGTTTACTTGTGGTCGGCACGCCTGTACACAACCAGCGCTTGTGATCAGTGAGATTAAGAGATATTCAACACCTTGGTCACGGGGAAAAGACACACCCATATCGCAATTCACAACACCTGTGATGTGGCTTAGCATGGCGTCGGCTTTCACCATCGCGTCCACCTTGATAAGAACTTGTTCGTCCACAAGTGCCGAGCTGATATGAAGCGCGCTCCATGCCTCGGGTGTAAGGCGGTGGTTGTGCGTCGGAAACTGACGCCACCACATAAAGCACGAGTGAGATTCCAGCAATGTATTTAAAGAGGTACGCGCGTCGATGAGCCTGATTTTTCACAAACACGTCCCGCTTCACCACACCGCGGTCTCCGACGGGGACAGCCTCGACTGTCAGTTGAGCTTGGGACCCAGCGAATCGTACAGCAACTCGCCGGTGGATGCCATGACCACGTGGGTCTCCGAAATGTATGTGAGTACACCAATACTGAATTTGACCCAACTCCATCGAGGAATGAACCGTCTGGCGAGGTTTCCTACTGTAATCACAGTCATATAGCCGGTTGTTTGCGCAGATCTCCAACATTTGAACAACACAAGTTAGCGTACTTCATCTTTGAGGTCACCGCGTTCCATGCAAACACGGACACAGTACTTATCTTCCTGAAGCGGAAAAAGTGGGTTTGGTTGTACTCCTCAAGCGCCGCGCCGAGCTCCCTCCGAGCGGCGAAGTACACTGGATCGAGAAGCGGTATTTCAGTCTCCCCCAGCTCTCGTCTGCGAAGGAGGGCCTCCCTCACCGTCCGGTTCCCCAGATTACGCTGTTGCGGCGCAAACTGGGCACATACACTCCACGGATATATCAGACATGATAGTGCACAAAACAGCGATACGAATAGCGGGGGAAATCATATCAATGACGTCTAGATCTCTGGTACTTAGCGGATTGCAGATCGTGCTCGTGCGTGAACTGACTCGACTGTATGCGCCTCTTGGTTTCACAGTGGTCAAGCGTACGCGCGAAGCACTCGCTGAGATCTCGTCATCACTCGCCAACTTCGAGATCTCGTCCTGGCTCGCCAACATAGAAATCTCATCCTTGCATGCGATGACTGAACTCTTGTTTCCGCTCACCAAACTCTCCCACTCACCTACTTCACTTGCGCTGTCATCCATACTCGCCAAGCGAGCTGTCACTTTTGTGCGCCACTGTCATACAGGTCGTGCGTCCCTGGCCGACTCGAAATCGCTGCTTCCTGTTCAATTAATCGCAGCAGCGTCAGCACACACACACACACACAATTGCCTCAGAAAGATCGTACAGCTGTCGTCGAAGTGCCGCGCTTCGAACAAACTACTTCCGCGCACACCACGGCGTTACCTTGACCCTTTGCTTCATCGCACTTTTCCCTCGCACTTGCTTGCCATGTGTCCGATTCTGAAACGAGGTGAGTGACAGCAGTGGTGAGCAAACTGCTCGCACTGAACAAATACTCTGGGTAATATGTTCAGATCGTCGTGTGTTGAGCAAGAGCGTTGGACTGAAAGAAAAGAAACGTAAGTCTTGTTCGAGCGACATCGCGCAAACGTAGAGTTGATATGAAAAATCATCACAACAATACTCGTCGTGATTTCACGAAAGTAGAGTTGCGATAGACACTCCGCTCGGACGGAGCAGGGATGGTTGCACGCCCGTGTCTGCAAGGCAATTATATGGTTGACGGTCAACCAAATTTCTCTACGGCAACTCTACAAACACAACAGCGTCGACTTCGTACAACATCGAGAATGACGTGTGATTCCGCACGCTCTGCGTGCTCGAGCTTTAAACGCGGATGCACACGGAGTGCCGCTCTCAGTACTCTGTTAGAGTGGAGTCGAAGTCGTCCAACGTGTAATAGAACACCGGTTTGAACATCTGCGCCGCCACCTACTTTGCATCTGTACCTTCTGCGATTCGTTTGCGAGTGAGTCAGTGGCCCGCCTTTCGCGTCTGTGGCTTCTTCTCTATAACCAGCGCAAGGCATGGTGTCAGATATGTGCCGAACACAAGCGACAAATACACGCCAATAGATCCTAACCAAACGGGTCTTGCGGATACGCGACGAAATGACGCAATGCGACGACGCTCATATCATAGTCCGCAGTAGGGTCAGTTTGCTGCACGACGAGCTTGCGCTTGCGTTCAAAGCTCTCTGACGTCGCCGCAACCAACACGAAAAACGAACATCACACACGAGGAGCCGCGCTGGAGTGTCTGTTACAACTCTAATTTCGTACAATTGTAACGAAACAGAGTTGTTATTAGAGCTATAAGCGACTCATATTTTTGTTATGTTACCTGAACAAAATTCCATTTCTTTCATTACAGTGTTACTCGTTGACTTCAAGAAGCCACTTTCTAAACGCATTACCCAGAGTCCCAGTTAAGTACGGTGGGTTGGGCCGCCATTGCGCCCGCATTGCTCATTTTAGTATCGGACAGGTGGCGAGCAAGTGCAGCGATGCGGCGAGTAAAGATTACCCAGCGTAGATCAATTCGCACCTCAAGACACGTCAGCAACAGCGGTGTAGTCGATTCTTGTACTTGTGGGTGCGCACGATGTCTTGTCTACCATCTGCTGTGTTTGTTTGACAGGCAGCAGCGACTTCGAGTCTAACACCGGCGCGTGGACAAAGAGACGGCGCATGACGATCACCCCGCGCAAGGTACTCGCAGACGGCAGCGGGATCGACGCGAGCGCGGCGAGCGTGGACGAGAGCTCGGCATACAAGAACAGGGGCTCAAGCGAGGACAGGAGTTCGACAAGCGCGGTGGGACGTTTAGCGAGCGAGGACGAGCGCTGGGTAATTCAGGACGCGAGCGCGGACGAGCTAATGCGGTCTCGCGAATCTGCAAGCAAGAGCGAATGCGACGCTCTCGGTTATCCTACGCGGGCTTTTGGCACATCTATGCCTGGATCATTTGAGTGGCTCACATATGTGCTGCTGTGCTGCTTTGTTTGTAGTTCGAACCCCACAGACGCGCAGGCAAGGGAACTGGACGATGCGCGAGAACTCCGTGCGTGGACGATAATCGAAGGAGGTAGAAGCGCTACTCCTGTCGCCGCTGTTGTTCAGCACCTGGGACGAGCTCGAAAGTGCACTTACCGAGTACAGTCATGCACACTTTGTCTGGTTCAGGAAGCCGAGTTTGTTGTCAGTGTCTTCTTGAAACAAGCACTCTGCTAAGATGAAGTACAAATGCTTCGATGCCATCTTGGGAGCGTGCCAATCCCGCAAATATAATCTCCTTTGCCATCTCTGTCAAGTTTGTCTGCTCTTAGGTCTCCTCGCGAAAATGTGCCTTCGAGAATGGCGTTTGCATAAGTGCAGTACCGCTGCACGCACGGATGTCTTCAAGACCCTCGTGGCAAAGGCGTTCGAAAGCGGGTTGCAGTTCGCTTCACAGGGTGTGAAGCTTGGCTCACCGTCCAGGCTGCGCCGGTCAGGGACAATGAAGATGTGACATGGATGACGTCCATCAAAAGCCAGGTTAGTTTTCTTGCTCGTGCATACAAGACGTCGATGATGCCGACACCGAGAGTTGCTGGTACGTGGTCTCGTAGTCCGCCACCCACAACAACCGCCGGACTCGCTAGTCTTGGAGCGCGCTCCTCACCAGTGCGACTTTGAGCGGCCAGAACATCCTCTTCAAGATTGAATCAATGGTAGACGCGGACGCCAGACCGAGCCGGATCGCTGGGGGCATCAGCCGCAAGCTGGGTAAGCCTGGTGCTCACTCGTGCAGCTGTGAGGTCATTACCTAACGCATTTGGCGCTGCTTTTGCAACAGGACTTCAAGTGACGAGCAAGCAGATCAGGAACTTGGTCGCATGCCGATTGGCGCCAGAAGCAGCGTGGTCGTTTGAGATCTTTCTTAGAAGAGTTCGTGACGCCACGAAGCAACTACTGTGCTGTTGTTGAGGACGAGCGCGAGATGGCTTGTGCAGTCGTCATGTAGTAGAAGGCGCAGCACCCGATCATTTCAGAGTGAAGGGGATGCGTCCTACTCGACTTCACGCACAATACAAAAAAAATCGGCTTCTACGTCGGTAAATCGTCGCAGGGTTGCGCATTGCCTGGAAAGCAGCTCTTTTAACTTATTGAGAGCTTCCAGGTTCCCTTGTCGTGACAACAGCTTGTGGTTGTGGGTACAAGTGTGTGAGTTTCTGCACAAACCAACTCAAATACACCATGTGTTCGGTGCTTGATTTATTCAAGCACAGCAACACGACCAGCGTGAAGATCGATACTTCGTCATTCACAAAGACTTGTCGAGTTCCGTGCTATCACTGCTGTCTTTCCTGACTAGAGAGTACGTAGATCCCCGTGCTAGCTCTTTCAAAGCTATATTTGGTGTGCCTGTGATGCAATCTTGATGAAGCTGTCGCGCTACACAAAGGTACTTCTCTGCCAGTTCCACGCACTCAAGTACATGCGTCTCGTGCTGGCACGCCGAAAGTTGAGAGCCCCCGACGACGTGAAGTCTGACATTGGGATCGTCTTTCGTACACTGATGATGCGAGATCGGCTCTCGCGAGTTGACGCGAGCTCGGCACGCGGATGCGTTCGACTTTGAGCATGTGCGCTTATCGAATTACACTTGGACTAAGGCACCTGCCGTACCCAACTGCTTCGACATGATCTGTATCAACTTCGAAGAGATGTGGGCATCTTGCTACCAGTGTCGGCACTTTGCCGCCACCAACACCACAACGAACCGAGTCGAGTGCAACTGGTCGCATCCGAAGCAGACGTTGGGCAGGAAAATGAGCATCGATCGGTGCGTCGCGGTAATCTGGCGGCGCCAGCAGAGCCTTTTCAGCGCTGTGCATGCCGAGCTGAATCAGTAGAACACCAGATCGCGACAGCCCAGCGAGTTCAGTGCATTCCTTCCGGATATACAGCAGCGCTTGAGCGACTTCTCACTCGACAAAGTTGCGCGTGAGTATGACGCGTTCTAGGCCGACCCTTATGCCATTCGGGAGAGCGCGCTCGGGGTTTGGCGCACGAAGAACCAAGGGCAGAACAGCATTTACAGGCTACCCGCGAAGGTCGGCGCTGTCTTCGTGAACACGGACGACTGGGCGTGCAGCTGTCTTTACTCCCTGACTTGACGACCCCCGTGTCGGCACGTCGTGAAGGTCGCTCAGGACATCCTTGGCTTCTCGTCGCTGTCGACTACCTTCATCCGCTCGTGGTGGAATTTGCACTGAGCCATGTCGCTCAACTGTGCGACCCTGAGAAGCGCCAGCGAGTTCAGCCGGCTTGATGCTCAAGGGTCGTTCATACTATCGCTCTCACTTCCACCGATGGTGCCACCACGAGACCAACGCCGCATTGCGTTCATCAAGCTTCGGCGACGCGAACGCAACCCCTTCTCAGTGCTCTCGGTGTGCAAGAAGAACAACGTGGTGCTGAGCAGCCTGGCATCCGTGATCCAAGACCTGGTGCAATCATCATCGGGAGCTTCATGTGTTGGCTCGCTGTTGTCAACTCTGGGCTGTCAGCGCTTTCGGCGACGTGGTATCGACAAAGCACACTCGACGAGGATGTTCATGAAGTCGTAGACCTTGACACCGTCAACTACGACGACGTGGACCTCGACGACATGCTGGACGCTGACCACCATAGCACTATGCCTGCTCGCCAGGGGACACCTCTTGAAAAACGCCCGCACGACAGAGTTGCTTCTATGAGTAGGGTAGGTCGGGGTTCGAACGACAACCTCGCACCATTCCTCATGGACACCAAGCTCGGCAGCGTTCCCACAGTTGCCAGCGTACGCACCCCTCCAGCAGCGGGCGTGTCGATGATCATGTTGCCCACCGCCAAAGCAGGCAACAGCTGAAATAAGCGCGGGCCGCGGCAGGCGGTCGCCCGCCGTACTCCGACAACCAGCTCCGTGCCGCTGCATGATCCACTGTTCTACCTCAACACGGCGCGAATCCCGAGCTCGTCCGAGCAGCGGTCAAAGGGTACCCGATGTTCCTGGACGAAGCGCAGTACGGCACAGCCTCATTTGTCGTGACCGAAAGGCCTGACAGAGATGACGGCGGGTACCATTTTGTGATACCCTCGTCTTTGTTTGGAAGGATGCGGAGCGCCGCCGCTCAAGCACGCAGAGTTGCCGCACGGAGTCCGCAAAGCGCGGCGATCATCGTCGACTGTACCGCCCCCGACTCCTGCGCAAAGATCTTCGCTGTCGCACCGTAGTACGGTGATTACGGAAGCTTCCTGAGTACGTTGGCATATTGTGAACGGCCAGAGTTGCTCGATGAAGTGTGACAAAGTGCTTCATCTACTCCTCATACCGTTCTCAGATGCTATATCGACAATGTTGCGGAGTTCTTCAACCTCAAAGCTCTCCATACCTGGCACCAGTCCGACATCAACTGGCTGGCGCGTGACAAGGGGTCGTACCCCAATCTATTTGACGTGTTTCAGTTTTTTCTCCATCGATCCGAGCCCTGCTACAATGGCGTGCGAGGTATTGTTGCGTACGAGCGCGCGCACCTGAAGCGGCGCTTTCAGGCCGTATCGTCGTTCCGCGTCAACAACCCACATCAGTTTCAAGCCTCTTTCGAAGAGATCGTGGGTCGCCTCGCTGGCGACACCTTCCTCTCCGACGTTGCAGTCGTTTTTGTGCTGCACAAGGTCTGCATGGGGGTGGAATCATGCTACGTCTTCGACCCAATCTATATGGCCAGGCGAGCAGCGTACACCCTTTCGCAGCACTCACGACCGTCTCAACGGTGTTCACGCCGATCAACCTTGAGAATGTCCATTGGGTGATTGCGGTCGTTCGCATACTCTACGCTGAGCGCCGCATAAGTGTGCTGATGAACGACCCGCTGGCGTCCCAGGAATACCACGGAGCGCTCAGCGCGACATGGGAATCCTACGGCCTGCTGTTCGTCCAGCGCTGGTGGTGCCGTGACTCCCCAGCTGTGTTTCCGGGCGTGGTTGAGGTCGACATCGTTGCAGTTCCAGCGCAGCGCGATGGCTTCAATTGCGGCGTGCTTTGCATCGCTCAGGCAAGCAGCTACATCAACTCCAGCCTGATGAGCGAGCTCCTCGCTGCCAAGCACGAGCACCTTCGAGACTGGTCGCATCTTCGCAAGGAAACTTTGCAGGCTCTCCGTTTACCAATGCTGTACGAAATAATGCGTCTCTCACCAGAGAAGTGCCCCACGGCACCAGAGGTGCCAAGTGGCGCGGTTTGACGCTGTCGAAAGAAAGCTCGAACATTGCAAATGAGTAGGAAGCAACCTACTTCGTCAACAAGTTGATCGCCTTGCTCATGTCGAAGGTAAACGTCACCGCGCTTACTGGAATGTCCAGCTGGTTGCGTGTAGCCAAAGTGGTCGCGTGCAGGAGCTCGTTTCGAATCTTGGCCAGGAGTGAGCCATTCACCTATGTGAGCCGAGTCGTGAGCGCCACCACCTCTGCAATCTGGCGGTCAATGCGCTGCAAGCTCTCGATCTGCGACCGCAGCAACTGGCGCGCGAGTAGACCAGCTTGGTCGTTGTAGCCCGCTACTGCTGCTGATCCTTCATTCATCGGTCACCACTTGAGACGCTAGCGTCGTTTTGAGGACTGATTTCGCCTGTGGGGGATTATGGGCTTGTATTTTGAGTGAGCTCTCTTATGATGTGGACCATCTCGATAATGCAATCAAGTGATGCGTGCGTATTTGCTTGTTCTATGCCCGCTTGGCAGGCGGTTATATTCCAATCTCTCTTCTGAAGGCTGTTTTTTACGCGTATTTTACAGCTCGAACGAGTGTAGTTTTCATGTTGTGTACTGACACACCACAAAATAGAGTTGACGGTGATCGCACGAATGTAAAAAGAAAATAGAGTTGTTCTGGTTGTTGACTCATCATGTCATCGCGAGAAGGAGGAGTTGCTGCAGCCACGCTCCACGAGGAGAGCGACGACATTCGTCAGGAAAAAGTCGCACTGAAAAACAACGCATTTAGGCATCAACATACCGTCCGCTATCTCGAGTTCGGCATTCGGACCTCCTCGCTCGACTTTCTCGCTGTTCTGCAAAGCGACATAGCCAGACACGCATACACCCATCCAAGCGCGAGGGCGGCAAAGATACGAGCGCACAGACATAACAACGTCGCGTCAGCTGGGAAGCAAGAGTAGTAGAAGTATAAATCAACCAAAATACGCTCCAACACATGCGTCTACCCACAGCGTGAGTCCGTTTATGTGTGTAGGAGCCGGCAAATTTGAAAATGAGAGGCCAAATGTCTGCCACCCGATGTTTCCTACATAGTCGAGACGCACTGTACTATCGCGAGGATAAGTAGTTTTTTGTATGAAAATACGCGCTATGCGACACTTTTGCACATTCCATTTAAGGTTGCAGCAGACACTCTCGTACGGTACTGTACTAGTACAGATAACTCAAACTTCTGTCACTCACAGATGTCAATCAATTCGAGTTGTATACCATCGACAGTGACGGAAATTGGTTTACTAAAATCAAGTCAAAATCAAAACCTTACAGTTCTCAAACACAAGAACACAAGAACAGAGAGAAGGCGCCTCGATTCACAATTTCTATACATTATTGACTTTGTTAAAGAACATCCCCTTTTTCTCCAAATCTTTCAAGTCAAAATCAAGTTTAAGACGTTTTGAGACACGTAGTCATCAATCTCTTCAAGAAGGAGCCCATTTTTGGCGACTTTTATGGTATCGTTGAAAAAGCCACTGATCTATGCTTTCTTCAAAGAAATAGTTATGCAATTGAAATAACATGTCAAATTGAGACTTCAAACATGAGTCTGTCTCGTTGAAAGCATTTGCCAGACCAGGGTCGGACTGGCAAATGCTGAACTCCAGGCGAACACCTTCAAAGCATTTTCTTTTATTCTGATAATGATTATTTATTTTTATTTTTATGACAATAGCCATGCTACGGACATTGACTTGAATAAAGTATCTAAAAAAATATTTTCCTGCCTGAAATCGTCTATCCGAGCAATAGCCACATCACAGACTAGAAGAAAATGTGAGCAAGGGTGGTGTCGACAGACAGGGATATCTTCAAAACCACGCCGATCTAGCAAACGAAATTACGGTGTGATTTATCAACACACTAATAAACATGCTCTGCAAGTTTGAACTCAATCGACAAAGAAACGGTGAAGTTAGCATTTTCAACCGCATACTGGAGGCTTCATTTCTTACAGATATTGGTGATTAGCTCCTCTAGCACCGAGGTTTTTTTCAAAGTTATCCTATCAGTGCCCAGTTAAGCTTTTAATACAAATTCCTATATGCGGAGGGTTTTTTTAGGGTTTTTTGTTTTTGGCCGAAATTATCCTGTCCTTGTCAGCTTACCACTGCCATTTATTTTACCTTTATCCAGTGCAATATAGGATACAAAAATCTCTACAGCTTCGGAGGGTGATGGACTCGTCGAGAAACCAGGCAAACATTGACAAATACACACATTCAGCACCCAAAGCGAACCACAACGCAAATACTCTCCTTCCACTTCAAACGCAACGCAGCTACTCTCTCGCTCACTCATTATCCTCCTCATCTTCAATCACTTCCTCTTCTTCCTCGCTCTGGCTCGCAGACGCCAAGTCGCTGCCGTCACCTGCAGCGCGCGCACTCCGAGGCGCACGGCTCCGGTATCGGAGCCTCAGCGGGATCGCCGTACCGTTGCGCCACAAATCACGCCAGATCTGACTGCATGTCGCCGAGTGCGCGGGTCCAGACGTGTCGTGTTGCTGAACCTTCTGGCAAAGGTAGATGACCCCTGCGCTCTTTTTGCTCTTCCCTTCCTCCGACTCCGTGCGCTCCTTGCGCCAGTACGTCGTCTCCAACGCCTTGCCGTTGCGCAGCATGCTGCAGAGCTTGCAGCCGTACATGCGGCGCTTGCGCACTGGCTTGCCAGCCACCATCATGGTACGGTACGCGTCCACTTGCTCGAGAGTGTGCATTGAGGAGAGGCGCGACTGCGGTCGCGCCAGTCCAGGCAGCGGCGTGTCCGCCATCGCCTCAATCGATGTGTCGCCCTGGAATTCGCTCTCATCCACGCCAGGTAGCGCTGTGTGCATCGCGGACATGTACTGCGCGTGCGTGGGAGGTTTTTTTCGGGGACGCGCTGTACGAACACCGCCTTATGCACAACGTAGCCGTTGACGAGCGCGAGGTCGACTAACCGAGGAAGATGGTATTGTAGTACTTGCGCATTTTCATGACGCGCTGAACCGAATAGCGCTAAAAGCGCAATTGGTCGTGCTTTTCTGCCCCCACCCGTTCCTCGCTGGTAGTCATCGACGGGGCGCTGCGCTGAGGTCTGCGTGACCGTCGAGCCTTCGCGCCGCGCCATAGTGATCGGCTCGGTCGAGCAGCCCGTCGCCAGAAAATGAACCGGCCCGTTGCCCATCTACGAGACTGCGACCATGCTCGGGTAGTCCTTGAAAACCGCAAGCCGGTAGGTTCCACGAGCGATTGTCTTGGAGCGCCGCGCTTGCTTGTAGGTGATGTCCTTGCAGTATCCAAGGCAGTTCAGCCGGACAGTACCCACGTGGTAGAGCTGCCGCTGTAGCAAGATTGATGACAGCAGCACACTCGTGTAGAAGCGATCCATGATGATGTGTCTCTTCGTCTCCCGTCCGAGCAGCACGTCCACGATGCGAAGAACTGCGTTCGGCCCTTGGTGCATGTCTGGCTGGTCGCCAGCCACTTTATCTTGGTACACCTCCGCCCTGCCAGGATAAGAGAGACAGACAAGTTAGGGTAAACCTGCCAATACAGGATAAGCAACTTCGGTACCAAAAACAATGTCGGGCTACCTGTAACAGTAGCCTGAGCCTGGATCGCCGTCAGGTAGAGCTTTGTGCCCCACGGGTGGGGTTTCCCCTGCAGGTTCTAGCGCATGGGGTTGTAACGGCTCCACATAGGGATCATCCCCTCGTCGAAGGCGAGCCTAGCACCGACAGACCTCCCCCGCATGAAGCTCTCGTTGGACGCGTCCACGAAAGGCTTGATCTTCCACGTCTTGGTTGTCTTTGCCGCCGGAGAGGTGTTGTCGCTGAAGTGCAGGAATATGATGATCTCCTCGAAGCGCTTCCTTCTCATGATGCGGCCGAACGTTCCCTTGGGAACGGCACCGACTTGCGCGACCGCCCAATGCTTCGACAGCCGTTCGTGGAAGGACGAGCGTGCGTGCACACAGCAGACCGATGAAGTTGACCAACTCGTTCGGCTTGAAGTCATTCACTTGACCGCGCTCTTTGAGGACATCGGCGGCGCTTCGCGGTCGATACCCTGTGTATCTCGCTCTCAGACACTGCTCGCGCTCCGCGATCACCGCAGCCGACTTTGCTGCCAGCTGGCGCTTGTATCGGTTCCTCTCGTCCGCGATGTTGATCCAGAGCTCCTTTGACATAAACAGAAAGAAGACAACGTCCATGCTTGAGCCGACCGCAGATCCGATCGGTGTCGGTTCTGCCGCACCCCTTTCCAAATCCTCAGGTGCCATGCACACGGTCGGACCTGTCAGCAGAGCATAGCACAGGATTAGGCACACGCCAGGTCCGCACTTATCCTGGACATGCCAGGTTACGCATCCTGTACATGTGTGCACTCGCGTCGCGCTTATCCTGTACAGGACAGGGTACGTACTCGTGCTCTCCTTGTACGTCGTCCGCCCGGTTGCTGAGTGCTGCCACAGCTCGGCTTGCGTCGTGATTCGAACTTGAGCCGGGGTAGTCGTGACGTCTGGTGTGTCGTTGGCGCCATCCTCGTCGTCATCCTCATTCGCAGACTCTTCATCACTGGCGCTGCCGACATCGTGCCCACGTCGAACTCCGGCTCCTCGTCTGAACCCAGCAAGTCATCTCCAACAGAGAGATCTGGATCGTCAGCTTGAGCTGACGCTGCAGGTGTGGTTGACGAGCCACCACTCGGTGTGTCGGCTGGCGGTCTCACACGCCTCGAGTGAGGCGTCGCCTTACGCTTTCCGGGCGCTTTCGGAGGTAGCGGTGACGAAGGCGGGCTCGCTCCAGATGTTGCTGCGACCAGCGTGACCGGCGCAGTCAGTGCAGCCGTACGCAGCGCCGCCGGCGTCGTCTGCGCGGTACGAGCAGGCGTGGTCGCTGACGGAGCCGGCGTGATCGACGCGGGGATGGTTGGAGCAGACACGGGCGTGATCGGCGCTGGCGCGGGCGCGATCGAGGCGGAGGCAGGCGTGGCCGGGGCGGGGGAAGGTGTCGGCGGCGCAGGCGACGGCGTGGTGAGCGCTGAGGCAGGCGTGGTTGGCGCGGGCGCCGGCGTGGTCGGCGCTGGGGCAGGCGGAGTTGGCGCTGGCCTGGGGGTGATCGCAGTGGGTGCGGGGGGTTGTCGTCGCGGCCATCCTTGCGCGCTTCGGTGCCCCGAATATGATGTTGCGTGAACCATGGCTGAGCAGCTCGTCTGCGCCGTGAAACACGTCCTCGCGTCGCGCCACCACTTATTTGTCCGCCCACCCTGCTGGAGAGTAGTAGATAGTCTGGTTCGACTGCCCCCTTCCGCCTTCGACTTCCAGCCAGCTGCCCACAGGTTTTTCCATATCGTCGCGAAGGGCAACTCCGCCACTAGCGGTCGTTTTGGCGGCATCGCTTGCCCACGACGTGTATTCTTTTTGAAAATGACTGGGCATTATCAAACAAAACACGTGTCGCGCGCAAAGGAAAGGCTGGAGCGGCTGGCAAAGCGCACGAAAGTTTGAGCGCGAAAGGGGCCAGCCCTCTCGCAAAAATCTCTACAAACGCTGTTGTCGACCACTCTGCGAATTATACCCCCGCCCCCAATGTCCGCAAAACCCCTAAAATTCCTTGTGAAACTTTATATTTTGGCCTCACTTGGAGTTTGTATTGATGACTTGGTTTTTGTATGGCAAATCCTGAACCTGGCACTGCCAGGATGCGAAAATGCTTATCCTGGCAGTGCCAGGATAAGAATAGAAACGGTGCTAGAATAGTTAAATACATCAAACAAATGCTAAATACGTAATTTCAAGCCATTTTTAACGCTAATGTTGTTATAAACTGTCCATGAAATGTGTTTTAAACTGTTGCACCGATACATTTCCCATCCCATCACAATCGGAAAGAAGCCCCCATGGGGTGATAAAATATTTCTGCTTACTTACTCTGATCAAGTATAAATGTAACTTTCTGTAAATATCATACAATTTTATGGGTACAGACCGTAGAGACGCCCCAGAAAAGGAAAAATACAATATACCTGGATAAATGGGTCTTTTATTCGCGCTCTCAGTCCTCCAGACCAACGCGCTCGGATGAAAGAAAATAAACTCCTGGACCGTGTTGTGTTCTCCGCTCAGTAAACCCCAGTCGCTGGGCCCGCCTACGCAGAACGTGTCGGGCGCCGCTTCGCTTGGCAGCCCGACATGTCTGCTTTGGCAACGCTCCCTCGGTTTCTTCGCTCTTTGGAGTTTGGTAATTTACATAACCTGTCATATG
>SMMQ01002643.1:0-10337 GCA_008271595.1 [Pythium] brassicae (nom. inval.) | reverse complement strand
TGGCTCCATTTGAGCACGTTTTGAGACTGAAATATAACGTTTTGGCTTGCTCATACAAAAATATGTTCATGTTCACAAACCACTGTTGGGGACTGTATCTCTATTGAGTTTCAATGGAAAAAAAGTAAAGCCACCGTGGAGGCTTCTCTCCGGTTGTGCCCACATCCCTTTTTGGTGCCTCCTGCGAGTTGTCTGAAGTTCTATAAAGTTGAAAAGTGGGTGCACGCACTCGATCAAGTTCGCTCTCCAGAGCTGCATGGCGGCGCTCTCATCCTTTAACCCGGCGGACAGCAGCAGCAGCGGCAGGAGAAGGGAGTGGGATCTCACGCACCTATCGACCAAGTACCCGTGGCTACGCGTGGATACCGAGACGATCGAGGAGTTCCGCTCGCCGTTCGAGTGGATTGATGTCACACAACTACCGAGGAACCATCAGCACTCGCGAGTGCAACAGTGTGCAGGAAGAGAGACCGAGCAAACTGACTGTGGTGCACCGAGGCGGGGGGAGACAAGTGACAGCCAAAGCGATGGCGGGGGGCGAGACGAGTCCGTAAACTTTAGTTTGTCGGAGAAACGAACAAACAAACCCCGAGACGAGCGAGCGAAGAAGCAGCGGACGCAGCGTCGCCGTTCGCCTTTACGTTCGCGTCAAAAGCTGCCGTCGCCGAGACAAGCGAACACCTACAAACGAGCGCTCAGCTCCTCTGCGTGGGCGATGAAGTTTTCGCAACGAGCAGCTTCGAAGTGGGAGCCAAGTGCGAGCGTGTCGTTTCCGGCCGACCGTGATCCGCCTCGAAGTACAGCATGCCGTGAGTTCAAGAAGCTCACAGAGCCTCCGTCGCTGGTGCTATCGTTGCAGGAGGAGGGTTCGCTGAACCAGGCGGTGGTGTCCGCTGTCAAGTCGCGGCGGAAGCAGCGGCCAAGGAAGCCCAAGAGCAGCCACAATATCCTGTCGCTGAGGTGCGTGAGATCGGTCGACTGTGCGCTGGGTCGCCCTAGCGAAGGCTCTCATCATTGCGCCCCGGTTACAACCGGCCACTGTAGCCTCCCAGTGCTGTCGAGGTCGACTGGAGCTCCAGAGAGCACCGTGAACTCTTCTCTCGTATCTAGTGCTCGTCGAACTGAAGCACTTGCGCTCCAGTACTCCAAGCAGCTCAAAGACCTCGTGAACGCTGAGCAGAAGCTCAAGGTGCGCACAGCACACCATGCCGCGTCCTTTGAAGCCTCTCTGATGCTCAGCGCGCTGCTCTCTCCGCTGATGTTTGCTCGCCCAGGACAAAGTCAGTTGTCAAATCGAGGTGGAGAAGGCGAAGTTGCCTCTAACGTTCCTCTTCGAGCGCAACCTCGACCAACACTACTGCAAGGAGAAGGGCATGCTCACGATTTCCAGGATCTTCTCGAAGTTGCAGCACCGGCTCCTCTTCGCCACGTTTGAGCGCTGGAGCAACCTCGTCGACGCGCAACGGAGTCAAGAGCGCAAGGACGCGGCGTTCAAGCGCTCGCAGGTCCAAGCTCTAGCGTTCTTCAACAAGCTCGCGAGTGATGCATACGTGGGCTCGCTAGACAGAGCATTCAGGCGCTGGCACACGCGTGCCGGCGAACTTGTCGCTTTCGAACGGCACCAAGCTGCGACGCTGATCCAGGTTCGCTTCCATCAGCGGCGCGCAAAGGAGCTGCTTCGCGGTCTCAAGAAGGCTGCACTCGACAAGGAGTTCAAACGGAAAGCCGAGATTCAGCAGCTGCTGCGCTTCGAAGCGCACGGTCGAGCGATGCAGTGGAGCACGCTGCGCAATGGCTTCGACTTGCTGTTGCAGAACCACTGCGCCCGACGGATCCAGCTTCTCTTTCGGCGGTTCATTGTGCAGCGCCGGATCGTCAGGCGGATGGAGCGCAAGCACGCCGCGACCGCGATCCAGTCGCCTTGGCGCAGGGTGCTCGCGAAGAGAGAACTCGCCGTCCGCAAGGAGCAGCGATGGCTCCGTCACGAGCGTGAGATCCGATCCGCGATCACAATCCAAGCACGTGCGCGAAGTCACTTGGCGAAGCGGGAAGCTACTCGAAGACGCGAGTGGCTCTCGAACGAAAACCAGCGCGCAACGGAGCTCCAGCATTGCTGGAGGCGACGTCGTGGGCGTCTCGAGCTGCGCCGCCGATTTGCGGCTCGCAAGGTCCTTCTGGATGCCGAGAGAGCGCGCCTCGAAGAACTCGAGCGGCACCAGGAGGAGGCTCGACGCGAGCAACGGCAACATGAAGCGGCGCTGTCTCTCCAGCGCGTATATCGGGGCTTTCGAGGGCGGTGCGAATACAATGTGGAGCTGGCAGCGCAACGACTCGAGCTGGCGGCGAGGCGTGTGCAGACGAGCTGGCGCAGAAGCAAGGGACGATACGTGCTGCAGCTGCGCTTTTCGGCTCAACGCGACCGCATCGAAGCCCAGCGCCAGAGCGCTGCGCTTTGCATCCAATGTTGTTTCCGGTCGTTCCGAGCCAGACGCGCGCTCGCTGCCTTGCGTTTCGAGCGGCAGCGACGAGAACGCGCCGCAACAGCCATCCAGCGAGTCTTGCGCGGTCGAACTGCGCGCCAGCAGTTCGCTCGCAAACGGCGCGCGACGATCACGATCCAGAGCGGCGTGCGGGGGAAATTGGCGCGGCGCGAGCGACAGCGTCGCCTGGACGAGAAGATCGCGCACTTTGAGCGGTCGACAGCGGCCGTGACGCAGTTACAGCGCTGGGTCCGCGGTGTGTTTGGTCGGAGATTGGCACGTCGGATCCGCGAGCTGAAAGAGCGAGAAGAGGAGCTCTCGCGGAGCGCTGCGCTGCTCATCCAGAAACGTGCGCGCGGTGTTGAGGCGCGCAAGACTGCGACGCTGCTCCGCGAGGTCGCGGCAGTCGTCGATTTGGAACAGCGGCGCCATTTCCAGGCATCGAAGTGCGAAGCCTCGCAGCTGCTCCAGTTCATGACGGACTTCTACATGCGCCGGCAAGCGCGGAGAACGAGTGCCGACGCGAGCGACAGCGACGAGGACGGAGTCCGTTTCTCGCATGACCAGTGCCTCTGGTTGCAGGAGAGACTGCGAGACGCGCGCCAGCAGATCGCGAGGGAAGACAGCGCGGTCGTCTTCCTGCAGCGCATGTACCGAGGCTTTGTCGCGCGCATGGACTTTGTCGTAATGAAGGTGCGCGCCATGCAGCGTCGCGAACTCGAGACGAAGATGGCGGCCCGCATCCAGCGGCACGCGCGCGGCTTTCTGACACGCCGCCGAGTCGTAAAGCTGCGGCAGCATCGCAGGCTTGAGGAGCTCAAGCAGGCGTACATTCGCGAGCGCAAGTGGAAAGAGGACGAGCAGCGGTGGAAGGAGCAGTACCAGCGCGAGCAGATAGAGATGCAGATCCGCAAGGTGAAGGACATGGAGCTCGAGCTCCGCGAGGCAAAGCGCGACGCAGAGCTGGCCAAGTACCGCGCTGAGGTCGCGGCGTTCAAGAAGCAGGAGCTAGTGGCACTGCAGGAGCTCGCACGATACGAAAGGAAGCAAGCGAAGAAGAGCGTTCATGGCAACAAGGAGCAGGACGACGGCGACGCTGGCGACGGAGACGCACTTGAAGCGGGATGGGTCGAGATGACAGACGAGTACGGCAACACGTACTACTACAACGAGAGCTCGTTCGAAAGCTCCTGGGACCGGCCGGCACGAAAAACAGCCGCTTCCACCGCCGCCGAGGCCTCGACTAAGCCAAGTGCCTCCACAGCTGACAGCACGAACTGCGACCCAACACCACTGTCTCTCACGAAGAGCACGTTGAATAAGCAAGCAGACGACGCTTCGACGGTACCTCAGACACCTGGTGTCTCAGAAGGAGCTTGTTGCAAGTGTCAGGTGTCGCCCGCAACGAAAGAGTGTCTGGACTGCGGTGACCCGGCTCAGCACCGCTACTGCGCATCTTGTTTCGTGCTCGAGCACTTCAGCTTGCCAGTCGAGTCCGGACGCAGCAAGCAGTCGCACGACTTCGCGCTGCTGAGCAAGGTGGAGAAGCGCGCGCGTTGTCAATCTCCAGCGTGTCGAGACGGACCCGGAGAAGCAGGCTTGGCAACGTACTACTGCAGTGAGTGCACCAATCCCTTCTCATCTGTGAAGCGGAGCAGCACGCTATCAACGCAGCTTCGAGCTAAAGAACAGCCGCGTGATCCACCGTCGCCAGCAAACCCCTTGGATCAGCCGACCGGGTGCTTCTACTGCGAGAACTGCTTCCCTCAGGCCCACGAGAGTGCGCACGAATTGCAGCACGTCTCGAGCGCGCTGCATTTCCGCACTGGTGCAACTTTGTGCTGCGACTGCGGACTGCTCGTCGCCACGCGAGTGTGCGAGCAATGCGACGAGGAGTTCTGCAGCGCCTGCTTCGAGCGCATCCACGGCTACAGCGTCAGGAAGCGCGAGCATGCGTGGACTGCGCTCGAGATCGTGAAAGACGAGCTCGGCAGCGACAAGGACGCGTACTGCATCGAGTGTGATCTGCGCCGCGCCTCGCGGCTCTGCAACCTCTGTGGCGACGGCTTCTGCGACGCGTGCTTCGCGAGCGCGCACGAGAAGGGCAAGAAGCAGCAGCACACGTGGATCGCGTGGGAGCGCTTCGTGCAGGTGGGCGATTGGCTCGAAATCTTGGACGAGAAGACGGGCGCCAAGATCTACTTCAACATCGAAACGAAAGAGTCGAGCACGAAGCAGCCGTTCGAACTCAAGCCCGGCGCCGAGAGGCACCAGCTGCAGCTCCAGGAGCGCAAGCTGCTGCAAAAGCGCAAGGCACTCGAGCTCGAGAGCGAGATCGTGAGGCTGCGCGAGCAAGTGCGCGAGATACAGGAACGGGAGGCGCTCGCGCAGCGGCCGCTGAGCCGCGCGTCGCGCTCGGCTGGAGGGGGTCCTGGTGGGGGTTCACTTCCGCCTGAAGCTGCCGCTACTGTACAAGACGCCCAAGCGCCGAGCAAAGCGGGCAGGAAGGGATTGATCGGGAGACTGTTCGCGAAGTCGACAGCGCGAGCTGGAGACAACGACGGACGCACGCCCGATGAACGTAGGCGGGACGAGCTCGTGCGCAGCATCCGCGCCGACGAGAAATCGCTCGTGGCGAGCAAAATGACGACTCGGTCGCGTGAGGAGAAGGAAGCGAAGGCGGCCGAGACGCTGGGCACGAAGCAGTTTGAGGCTGCGATTTTGCACGAGCTGACAAAGATGTGAGCGGCGGAGTCGAGTGAGGATCCAAAGCTGATAGCGCAATATGCGCGTTCTTGGGCGTCGAATGAAGTGCGCGAGTTGGTCGAACGAGACAGGTGATGATGCACAACAACGAGCGTCGAGCAACTGTCGTCGAAGCCGCCGTCTGAACAATGCGCGCTCGAGTTTGGGAACGCCGACCTCACGGAGCACAGCAACGAGCTCGTGCCTCACTCCCGTGAAGCTGACCGTGCGGCACGAGATGCTTGTCGAGACGAATGGGAGCGGATTGTGCAGTGCTACATTCTCGCTTTTCGCGAGTTGGGCGTCGACGTCGAGGATTCCCGCACGAACTATGTTAGCGTCCTTGCAAGCCCGAGCTCGACTTCAAACGCATCATAAACGAGGAAGAGTGACAACGCCATTCACGCTGACACTCCAGCAGCGAGTCGTCGTCACCTTATCTTCTGTGCATGTCCAGGCCTTCATTGCTCGATGATTGGTATTATTAGACTGACAAAGGTGAAGCGCGTTTTGCCTGGATGCTGTCGTGGTGAGTGCGCGCTCGTGTGATGCAAGAATGAGCGAACCGAGCTCGGTCGATCTCGCGTCGCCTCGAGGCTCGTTCGTCGGAGCATCGTCAGAGAGAATCCTCGTGTATACCGACGGCTCGATACGCGATGTGCACGACCTTGTCAATGATCCGGGCGGCGACAACGGCGACACTGTTGCGAAGCAAGTTCGTCTGTGCGATGGGCACGAGGTGGTCGCGTTCGACAGCGAGGGTTACGTTATCGAGATTGTCTTGGACCTGGTGGGCGAGGCACTGGTGGCTTCCCTCGAAGCGTTCTACGAGCGAAGGCTGCGCGGGTATGCTGCAAAGTGGCTCGTCGATCGTGTGCTTGAGGTCGTGCTGCCTGCATCCGCGTCGCCGTTCCCGAGGCGCGATACCCTTTGCGCCAGGCGCGTCTCTGAGGAGAGTGACCCAGTAATGCAGCTCCTCTATCCGCCCCAGGGCGCGTTTCGAGAGGCTCAGCCGAGCGAGATCGACCCGTTCTCGTGCTACGGGATCCCCCAGCGAGCGCCGCCGGAGGTGGACTTGCACGGCGACAAGATCAGATCGAGCAACGCGCACGGCAGCCATCAGTCACACTGCGCCTACACTTCCAAAGACTCGCCGTCGCACCCTTCGTCAAGCTCTTCGTTCGGAACTAGACAGTCTTCGCCACCGGCCGTGTCGTCACCACCGTCGTCATCACGCTGTGTTCACGCTTCAAACGCCAATACCGCTGGCGCGACGAGCGGTGAGCAGCTGCATGCTCCGGGAGTCGTGTTCAGCACGGCGACACCGCCGCGCGTGTCGCCACGAAAAATGATGGTGCTACTCAAGAACGCGCACCGAATGTCGAGCGCGAGTTCGCTCACGAAGTGTGGTGGTGACTCTAACGCCACCGAAGATTCTGAAAAGAAGGCGCCGGCCAAGGTCCTGATCAGTGGTTCGGACGCTGGAGCAAGTGGAGAAGGCGTAGGTGACGACGCCGGTGGCGAAGAGCAAGCAAGCTCCACCTCTGCGTTACAACGTCAACGCATTCTGTCCACCGGGAGTGTCGTCGCGTGGAATCCTGACGAGATACACGCCGCTGAGTCAAGAAGGGAGCAGGAGAACTACAACCCATTCTTTAATGACAACGCGCTGATCCAAGTCGAGTTCGTCATCAAGCGCAATGCGAGTCATCAGCACCACCACGAGCGTCACATCAACGACGGCGTGCAGCTGCCCGAACTCAGTCCTCAGCGACGGCTGAACAGAGGTGCGTCGCCTCCGATGGCGGTCCCAGAACTGGATCGTGCAGACGGGAGCGTGCTTGGACGAGCGGATCCGCACATACGAGCAAGTACCGCCACACTCTCGGACGAAGAAGACGGTATTGATCACTTCTATGAAGACCCCGGAAGCATCCACACGCATATCAAGAGCATCGTGCTCTCGCCCGGCGTGAATCTCCTGAGCGGTGAAGAGACCAAGACGGGAGGAGAACTTCCGCTTGTACCGACGAAGATGCGCAGAGCAACGTTCTACGTGAGTCTCTCGCTCTACTTGCATCTCGCTCTGTTGCTCTGCAACCTTGTGAAACACGTCTCTTCTGACACTCGGGTGTGGTGACTCCAGCAAGACGATGCGATCTCTCTGGCGCTAGCGCCGTCGATGCAGTCGCTGCATTCGTCCCAATCGCAGTCAAGCAAGAACCTGCAGTGGCCGCCCAGCCGAAGCCACCCACTCGGTACGTATGTGGCTGATGTTTAGTTGATCAAGAGGGAGTGGACAATGACATTGTGTGCCCACGAGCGACAGGGAACTACTTCCTCAATCAGTGCAGCGAAGACTCCCCCAGCGGATGTTCGTTCGTTCAACGCTCTTACTCCTAGTAGTCTCACCTTCTGACCGAGCTTGTTGCTGCGATTGATGACCTTCAGCTGTCGTGCCGAGTGAGCGATTCCATGCGAGCGCCAGTGCGTTCGATCGTCTTCCGCTGGCCAGCGATCGAAGCACTCCCCGACACAACTTGCGCGCAGCGAAGCCAGGATCCCCAAGTCCGTCGGCGTCACCATCGTGGGCCTCTCAAACATCTTCGGTACGAAGAGCATCAGTGTGCTTGTGCCTAGGCTACGCACGCGCGATGAGTTTGCTTTGTGAAGCGATCGAAAGTGGTGATCTTCCGTACCTGGGCTGCGAGCAGGTATTCAGACGAGCGTCAAAGGTGCAACGGCCATGCACGGCAGCAACGACAGGAAGCTGTGGTAGCAGAGCTTGCACAGGAGAAACCCCGTGCCGAGCGAGTGTATCAGCAACGTCAACCCGCTCCGAGGCCAGCGCATTTCCAAACAACGGCAGTGTGGACTTTAAAGAGCTTGCCAAGCAGCGCGCGTTCATGCGCAAAGCCTCAATCGCATCATCACCGGCGAAGAAGATGAGTGTCCGCGAGAAAGATCGCGAACGGCGGCCAGTGACCGCGAATGTTACGACGACGCCGCTGACCTCGCGTACGTGTCTGTCTGAAAGACGAGTGCTTACGGGTGGTAGCTCACTTCTCTGTGTTAATCACACCCGCAGCGCTGTCGCGGCGGAACGTGCGGGCGAAGAGCCCGGTGGGTCCACTCTCGAACGCCACGACGATCTTGTAATTGACTTGAGCCGGCCCGGCAACTTCAACTGATGACGACGACGACCAGCGCAACTGCAGCGTCGTAATCGGATGAAGTCACCTTTTTTCCAGTTGCAGACGTTTTGGATCAAAATCGCGAGGTCTCCTCGATTTACTTGCGAATTTGCCCCAGAAGAAGATTGACATCCCCAGCAAAGACACCTCCTGCCCTCCCTTCTTTGGTTCGTGCAGCCATGAGCCAGCAGCACACCAAATACGGCACAAGCTCTCTAAAGAACGATGACGAGTTTCGCTTCGCCACCACCGACTGCTGCCGTCGCAGAGTCGTCAAGTGGGCGGCTGCGGCTGTCGCTGTAAGCGTTGGTGGTGCGCTCATCGCTGTCAGCACGTCGGGCTTGTCTTCACCTGGCGGCGCTACTTCTCCTGCTGCTGAGAAACACGGCGCTGTCAACTGCTGGCAGAGCTCGTACATCGGCGGCGAGAAGAAGATGATGGAGCCGATCACCAGTGGGCTCGAATGGAAGAAGAAAACGGACGGAGCGAAGGCGACGTCGTTCATCGCGGTGGACGTGAGCAAGAAGTTCCAGGAGATCCTCGGCTTTGGTGGCGCATTCACCGAGGCTTCCGGTGTGCAGTTTTCCAAGCTGCCGCCAGCGAAGCAGGAGGAGATGCTCAAGCTGTACTTCGACAAGGAGAAGGGTTCAGGGTACGAGTTCGGTCGCGTTCCCATGGGCTCGTCCGATTTCTCGCTCGGATCGTACAGCTTCGACGACGTCCCGAACGACATGAGCCTCAGCCATTTCGACACGAATGTGACGCGCGACACACAGTACATCATCCCGTTCATCCAGCGCGCGCTCGAGAAGAACCCTCAGCTCAAGATAATGCTTGCGCCATGGAGTCCTCCTGGGTGGATGAAGCGCGCGAGTGAGACGTATATCCCGAGCATCATGGGCACCGCAAAGCCGATTGGACTCAAGGACGAGGCGCAGCCAGCGTGGGCACTCTACTTCTCCAAGTTCATCTCGGCGTACAAATCGCACGGGATCAACTTCTGGGGGCTCTCGCCGCAGAACGAGCCGGAATCTGCTGTGCCGTGGGAGTCGTGTGAGTACACGGCGCCATTCGAAGCCGAGTTCATCGCGAACCACCTCGGGCCCGTGATCAAGCGCGACCACCCGGACGTGAAGATCATGGTCTTCGACCAGAACCGCGACAGCCTACTCCATTGGACGGAGACGATTCTCAGTCACCCGGGAGCCAGCAAGTACGTCGATGGTGTCTCATTTCACTGGTATGGCGCCTTGCAGCACCTGGACGGCGTCGAGTTTTACGACCGCCTGAATGACACGCACTACATGGTTGGGAACCGCTTCTTGCTCGCCGCGGAGAGCTGCAACTGTCCCGGCAACGGATCGGCGGCTGTGGCACACGGCGACGAGGCGTGGGTGCGCGGACAGCGGTACGGCCGCGACATCCTCATGGACATCAACAACTGGGCTGTCGGCTGGGTCGACTGGAACTTGATCCTCGACCACACGGGTGGACCGAATCACATGCAAAATCTATGTGACGCGCCGATCGTCGTCGACGAGACCGAGAAGGACTACTTCATTCAGCCGATGTACTACTTCATCCAGCACTTCTCCAAGTTTGTGCAGTCAGGCTCGCGTCGCATTCACACGGACGTGTCGGCGACGTTCAAGAAGGCTGGCGATGCGCAGCTGTTCGTGCGCTACCCGGCCGCGCTGCACTCGTGCGACAGCAGCGCGCGCCAGGCGATTCATGTGACGGAGGACAGCAAGTTGCAGGTCACGGGCACGCCGTTCTGCCTCATCCTCGTGAATGACGCGGGTCGTGCAAAGTGGGTGGGCCCCCAGATCGAGCTTGTCGAGTGCCAGTATACAACGCAGACGTGGACGTTCAAGGACGGTCAGATCCGCTTGAAAGATCAGTGCCTCGCGCTGAAGCA
>SMMQ01002639.1:7823-33184 GCA_008271595.1 [Pythium] brassicae (nom. inval.) | reverse complement strand
CGGTGCGCGAGGTCGTCGACAGCCCGAGGAGGTTCGCTGCGCTGTTTGTGGACCGCTCGTCGCTCGCGCTCACGTGGCACTCGAGTCTGCAAGTCGACAACGCTCTGGAAACGTGCGGGCTCAGCTCGCGCTCGGCCTCAGACTCGGCGACACTGGTTGACGCGGCTGAGCCCGTGTCGTCGTCCTCATCTTCCCAGTCGTCTTTCGGCTCTGACGCTGGCGGCGCGGAGGAACCGGAGCCGCTCGTTCCGATCATAGCGGGAGACGTCGTCTGCATGACTGCGTTCAGCGGCGCCGCGTCGTTCCCCGACCCAAGCAGCCAGCTTGGGTCGCTGCTGCTCTACGAGCACGGAAAGGAACCGGGCTACTTGGTCGCCGGGTTCGGGGCATCGCACGCTGACCTGCCGCTCACACGGTCGTTCACGTGGGCAGAGGCGACAGGACCCGAGTTCCTTGGCAGGCCGCTCATCGACGGCGCGCGATGGATCCACATCCCCCCAATGAATCTCATCATCGGAGGCTACGTGCCCCCGAGGCTCGACGAGAACCTGCAGTTCGTGACTGGGATCCGCACGACGCGCAAGGGGGCGAACTACTGCGGCGGCTCGCTCATCGCGCCCACGTTCGTGCTCACGGCCGCGCACTGCATGGCGGGCGGCGATCCCCAGTGGGTGTCCGTGGGGTCGCTCATGGCCGCCGGCGGCGACTTTGGCGAGCAGATCCGCGTGGCGCGCGTGCTGCAGCACCCAGCATACGACCGCGCGACGATGGCGAACGACCTCGCGCTCGTGGAGCTGCGGTACGCGAGCGTGGCGGCGCCGGTGCGGCTGTTCAACTCGGCGCCGGTGCCTGCGGGGGGCGTGATCCTGGGCTACGGCGCGACGACTCCGACGGGCATCACGCTCTCGGACGTGCTGCGGTTCGTGGATGTGGCCGTCGTGGCGTCGCGCGGACAGTGCGCGGCGGACCTGCAGCTCGAGCTCGACGCGTCGATGTTCTGTGCGGGTGGACGGGCCAACAAGGACGCGTGCGACGGCGACTCGGGCGGGCCGCTCATGGTCACCACCAGCGCGGTGTTGGGGAGAGCGCTCTCGACAGTGCCATCAACATTGTCGGTGTCGTCGGCAACGACGATGGCATCGGGTGAGAGCAACAGCGGGTCGGAGACAGCGCTGGTCGGGGTGATCAGCTTTGGTCGCGGGTGCGGCGCCGAGTTCCTGCCGGGCGTGTACGCGAACGTGTCTGCGGGGTTCGACTTCATTATGAGTGTGACGCCGGACGCAACGTGGACGACGCCAGTGCCGCCGAGGGGCATCGTGGCGCCGGGAGGTCCGGGTTCTCACAGTTCTGGGACTGGGACTGGGACCGGATCAGTTGGCTCTGGTCATTCAGGTGCTGCAGGAAAGCACAGTGGCTCGTCAGGCGGCGGTGGGCGAAGTGGAAGCGGTGGAGCTAGTGGTGGAGCTGGTGGTGTTGGTGGCGAAAGTCCGCGAACCCCGTCGATCGCGATGCCTGGTGGTGACGGTGCCACAATCGCCGACCCGAGCGCTCACACCACCTACGAGTTCGAGCTGCCGAGCGAACTGTCGCCGAGCCTGCGTGCGGCGGTGGCGGCGTTCCTCGTCGGCGAGCACTCGCAGATCAGCTTCATGTCGGCCGAGTCGTTGCTCGCGCGCGGTCGGATCGTGTTCCGGTCGTCGGCGACTCTGTCGGCGCTCGAACGCTTGATCGAGAGCCACGATGCGAAGCCGCTGCACCGGCGGACGCGGCGTTCGTTCACATCGACCGCAACAGCCGACAGCACATCCGAGTGGTGTTGAGCGTCGTATCTTGAAGTACTGTAAACGAGCGCAACAGCGATCCGAACGTGTTGCCAGGTGATCCGTTGGTGTCAGGGAGTCGAGCTCCTTGTGTCCTCGCTTTTCAAAGAGACTCTGCGATGAGATGTACCGTCTTGGAGAACAGTGCGATGTGATGCGGTGCTGTCGCGACGTTGAAACACTGTGGATCATCCGCAAAGCGGGGCTTTGCAAGGTGAAGCCTTTCTGGCCGTGCAGACTTCCAATGCACTTGCCATTGACGACACTTTCCGTGGCATTTGCCAGCTGTATCAAACACCCCGAACTTCGGAGCCTGAAGAGATCTGACGCCGTGATCTGCCTCGGCCAGTGTCGTGTTGCCTGGTGAGCTGCAATCGGGTTTCGCGCCGTCTCTGCGAAATATGCTGCCTGACGAAACGCGGTATCGTTGGCGATTTCCAGTTCAGGCGCGTCGAGCTTGCGATCCCACAAGAACTCGGAGTCTCGATTTTGAGGACTCGAAGCTCGCAGTCCCCATGGGAATCGCCTGGATCGGCTCCGGCACCAACCACAGCGACAGGCAGCGGTATCGACGTGTAATGAACCGACTCCCAGCAATCAAAAGGTGTTGTGGACAGCCATTCATTGTGGTGTATGTATCTCCGGATGATTTCAAAACGGACACCTCCAGAATCCTAGCGACTTGTGCATGCACGACCGACCACCAGCGCCAAAGCGCAGGTCTGTAGTTGACCGAGGAGCGCCGTGGCCTCGGAAGTCGACACGCTCGCTTTTAATCGCGTTGGGCTTTCGCTAACACAGTATGATCATCAAAGCGTATGGCACTTGGGACGAGTTCGTGGATCGAGACATCCTGAGGTGTTGAGAAGCGAAAAGTATTCGGTTCAGAGCGCAGGGTTGAAATTCAAACCTGTCGTCCTCGATTTGTAGCCAGTTCACCGGTCGACCTCTTGTGAACCCGTCGCCACTCGCTCACTCACTCAACTCTCTCACTCTCTCTCATCCTGTGCGACGCGGGACTTTCAATCTGGCGGCGGGGAACGCAAGCGCCTCCGCAGCTCGATACCTTCTGCCCCCAGGTAGCAGCGCAGCACCTCCGACGCCCTCATCCCCTTGGATCGCCCTCGCTCGGACCATGACCCAGTACGCCGAAGAGCAGACGACGCGCTCGAGCGACCCGAACGCCCCGACGTTCCCGACCGCGTACGATGACAAGGACGACTTCAGCGCCATGAAGGAGAAGCTCGCGGCGCGCAAGAAGCCCATCTACGCGGGCCTCGCGTTCCTCTGCGTCGTCGTCGTCGGCGTCAGCATCGGCGTGAGCACGAGCGGCGGCACCACGGCCAACACGCAGTCCGGCGTCAGCGACCTCGTGAGCTCCGCCACGAACGCGCCGGCGGGCGACAGTGTGGCGAGCGACGCGGACTCGATCGGCGACGCTGGCGCGGCTGGCATGGCTGGCAAGGTCTCGGCGGGTTCAGTGTGGACCGAGGCGCCAGTGAAGAAGAAGGGCTCAAGCTCAAGCTCAAGCTCAAGATCGGGCTCGGGCTCGGGCTCGCACGCAGGCGTCGCTAAGAGTACGTGGTTGATGTGATTACCCGGGGTGATGTGTGTGGGGGGATGAGTCGGTCGTGTGAGGCTGACACAGTCGGTTATGGGATATACGAACAGACACGACGCAGCCAACGCCGGCGCCTTCCCCGACGCCCGGTTCGACGACTGTAGCGCCGACGCCGGAGCCGACAGAGGGCCCGCTGCTCCCGTTCAGCGCCGTGGACTTCGACTGGACGTCTGCGGAAAGCTGGGAGTACTCGGGCGGGGGGAACCCGGCAGGCGGAATGGTCTCGAAGGACGGCATCAAGCTGACGCCGGCGAACAGCGCGCAGCCGATTCGCTCCAAGCAGGGCTGGGGCGGCGAGAAGATCGTGCTGATCGAGTGGGAGAACTCGGCGACGAGCGACACGAACATCTGGATGCTCAACACGAAGATTCAGTCGCAGTTCGGCGTGGGCAACGGCTGGCCATACTGGGGCGAGCTCGACATCTTCGAGATGTTCAATCAGGACGCGTTGGACAAGAAGCTGTATGACTTCTCGGGCAACGCCGGTGGGGACGCGGCAAGCTACGGCCAGCTGACGCTGCACAACGGACCTCGGAAAGAGAACGGCGACCCGTGCTTCTGCCCGGCTTCCCCAACCAAGAAGGCGTGGTTCCAGAACACGGCGCCGATGACGTCTGGGTGCACGGCGCAGTTCGCCAACACCCGCAAGAACTCGATCGCGACGGTCTGGGGCCGCGACGGCTCGGGCCAGTACCTCCAGCTGATCCAGAACCCGACCGTGACGAAGGGCGGCAAGAAGAACAAGGTCGACACGTACGACATCACGACGGGCGGTGGCGCGGTAACCTCCAAGATCTACAACAACGCGCAGTATTTCTGGGGCACGCCGGCCTCGGCGCCGTGCGCGGCGGGGGGCGGCCACAACCCGGCCACGGGCTTCCCGTTCTTCGAGGACTTCCGCATCATCCTGGAGGAGCAGAAGAAGGGTGACAGCAGCGCCTGGTTCAAGGTCACCAACATCCAGATCTTCAAGAAGAACTAGAGCCGAGTCACCGGAAGCGGCCATATGAGCGAGCGAGGACGCGTGCGTGCGACTCGTGGCCAGCGTAGCTTGAGTGTGTTCGCTTGGCGTGAGCTGCTTGAGTGTGTCCGTCGGGTACCTCGGAACGAATGTCAGTCGTCTTTGCATGTGCACGCGCCGCTCTCCCACGTCAACTCTGTCGGGGTGTGGCCGGCGTCGATCGACACTGATCGCGCCTACAAGTGCATACCTACAAATCCGCTTGCACTTTTGACGCGATTGCATGCGGCCGCCTCCAACGTTCGTGACTTGCTGCTTCGGACAGCACCACCTCGACACTCGCGGGATATCCTGGTGAAGAGAAGTTCAAGAAGAGGGAGGTTTGCTCACGTGAAAGCGGGCTTCAAGCTCCAAGTCATGGATGTCCATGACTCATGGCATGCGAGCGCGTCAAGCCAGATACGTCGCCAAAGCGCCGTGCCGGCACAAAAGCGAAGCTCAAGCGCGTTCGAAAGCAAAGACGGCCACGCCAGCGCGAGTGCGAGGCGGCATAGCGCTGCATCACGAGCGACGCAGCTCGTGAGGCTTGAGTCTCAGTGAGAGGCTTCACTGATGGCGCGAGATCTACCGATCTGATTCATCTGATTCCCACGAAGAGTCGAGGGGCAGCATACTTTGTTCAAGTGTTTCAGTCTGAGACTCTCAGATGACGTTGACGAGGCCGTTTACCACGCTCGGTGCATTTCAGAGCCACCGCCACGCGTGACAAGGCAACCGCTGGACGCCCGATTTGCTGGTGCTCTCTCTCTCTCTCTCTCGAGATCCAACCCGCAAGGTTCGTTCATTCTCGAATCCGCTTCCGACAGCTCAAGTCCTCGCAACACCCCACCCCACCCCAGCCACCTCCCCTCATCAAGTCTCCCACCATGGCCGCCTCGATCCCCGCCACGCTCAAGCAGTTCCAGTACACCAAGTTCGGGTCCGTGGACGCCGAGTGGAAGGTCGCGACCGTGGCGCAGAAGCCGCTCAAGGGCTCGTACGTGCGCATCAAGGTCGCGACGGCCGCGCTCAACCCGGTGGACTACAAGATCGCCGAGTTCGGGCAGTTCTGGTTCAGCCGTACGCCGAGCGAGGAGGCGCCGTTCGTCGTCGGCTTTGACGCCGCGGGCACGGTCGTCGAGGTCGGCGCCGACGTGGCCAACTTCAAGGTCGGCGACGAGGTGTACACGCGCACGCCCACAGACGACTTCGGTGCGGTCGCCGAGTACATCGTCGTGGACGCGCAGTTCGTGGCGCTCAAGCCGACGAACCTGTCGCTCCAGGAGGCCGCGGGCGTGCCGCTCGCGGGGCTCACGAGCTACCAGGCGCTTGTGACGCACGCGAAGCTCCAGGCGGGCGAGACGGTGCTGATCATCGGCGGCAGCTCGGGCACGGGCACACTCGCGATCCAGCTCGCGAAGGGCATCGGCGCGCACGTGATCGCGACGTCGAGCCACCGCAACGTGGAGCTGCTCACGTCGCTCGGCGCGGACCAGGCGATCGACTACACGACGCAGAAGTGGGCCGAGGTGCTCGGCGAGCACTCGGTCGACGTCATCTACGACTGCGGCTTTGAGCCACAGGCCTGGAACGACGCGGCGCAGAAGATCCTGAAGAAGGACACGGGCCGCTTCGTGACGCTCGCGCAGATCGAGAACGCGATCGAGTCGCCGATCGGCGCCCAGAAGTTCTACTTCTTCTGCCTCTCGTCGGGTGACGACCTGCGCGCGATCGCGCAGTTCGCCGAGAAGGGCCAGCTCAAGCCCGTCGTGGACGCGGTCTTCCCGTTCGACAGCACGGTCGAGGCGATGAACAAGGTGAAGGGCGGCCGTGTCGTCGGCAAGGTCCTCATCACGGTCGCGTAGGCGCGGACGTGGGTAGGGTAGGGGGAGGGAGTCGTCGTAGCGCTCTCGCTCTCGAGCACCCGACCACCGATCGTAATAGCAAACAACACACATGCATGCCTCTCACGTCGTGATCTTAAGAAGACGCGTCGATGGGTACAAGATGGCTGGCTGGCATCGAGGCTCTTGGTGCGATTGCGGTACAGTCGGAGCGATCTCAGAACGCAATGAATACTGTAGTAAGCGAAGGGCAAAGGGTGCGAACACTTGTCCGAGCATGTCCACACACGCTCGGGCCAACACACGATGATGTAGAAGGAACACACGCATCGATTGTATGGTACAGAACCGCCACTGCCAGCGTCCACTGACTGGGGCGGCTATAACTTAGAGAACACACGACGTCTTGGAATGCGTGCGCGTGAAGCTTGGGGAGCAGCGGCGTGAAGGGTTCACTCGGTCGCTCAGGCGGAGAAGCGGTAGGCGGAGCGGCGACGCTGACGCGGCGAGGCTTGCGCGGAAGGGCTGTCGCTCGAGGCGATGGACGTGACGGTCGTGTCGCGCGGTCGCAGCATCTGCACGTCGTCGCCGCCCTCAGTGGAGTCGCACGAGCCATCCGAGCGCAGCTTGCGGAAGAGGCGGCGGAGGCGGCGCGGACGGGCTGCAGAGTCGTCGTCGAGCGTCTTGCTGCGGTGGGAACGGAAGAGCGCGCACATCCTGAAAGACTTGGAAAGGACGGAGATGTGAGTCCTTGGAGGCGAGTTTGAGAGTGGCAAGCAAAGCAGCGCACAGCGCGGAGCAAGGGAGCGAGCAAGTCACACATACACACACACCTGGAACGGCGAGCGAGGTCAGCCGGGGTCTGACCAACTCGCGCGCGTCAACATGTCCGACTTCCTCGCAACCTCCGAGGTAAATTATACAAAATGCTCGTTTTTTACAGAAGTCGAATTTGTGAGCTTGATGTTTGTATGATTGTGAAGACGCCTTGAACCTTCTCCGAAGATAAAACGTAGTTTACGAAAATCGATTAATCCGTGTCACATCGTTTATGGCATCGCTGACACGCGACAATGGATTTTCGCGACACATCGCGCCACTCAACAGAGGTCGGGAGGCCCAGAGCTCTGCTCTGCCGGTAGGACGCTCGCGCCGACTTGTGTGGCTCGGAGGACACAGCAGAGCCACCCAGGTCGTGACCGCTCTTGTATGCGTCGTCGTTGTCGTCGTGCCACCACCCAATTAAGCCACCCGTTGGACAGACAGCGTCGCTCGCCGCCGAGCGGTTCAGTTGTTGCTTTGCCACTCATCGCGAGATAACACGAAAGCGATGGTTGGCGAGCACTTCTCGTCGGAAGACGCGCGTGTGGCACGCGAGCTTGTTTGCTCTTTGACCGAGTGGCGTCAACCTGCTCGTCGATGTCATGGTCGAGTGTGCAGTGCTTGAGTGTCGCACCACTAGGAACTGCTTGTTCTCACGAGCGCGGCGTCACCATCAGCGAGCTCGTTCGCGAAGCCACGTGCCTGGTGATTGTGCCAATTCCCCACAGCATCAACCGAGCCGCTTGCGCGCAATCGTCCAAGGAAGTCGCTTGGGATCACGCACCGTAACGACACCCGAAGAGCACGCCGGCTTCGGCTCCACTCGGCCTCCCCAGCCACAGATTCCTCTCAGAAGATGGCACTCGCAAGCGCGGAGCGAGCGCCACCAGACGTTCCTCTGCTTCGCCTCCACGCCACCACGTGACACCCCTTACACACTACTATATTACGGCTCGCTGTCGACAGACTCGCCCCTCCTCCTCCCCCCTTCCAACGCGAGTCGGCGGCTCCGTGGCAGCGCAGGCACCCCAGCGGCTTCACGCCTCCATCGACACGAAGAGCTTGCCGGTCATCTCCTTCAGGTCGTGCAGCGACTTCTTTACGTTGAGCTGGAGCGCGTCGTTCGAGCGCTTGATGTGACCGCTCCAGAGCCGCGCGAGCCAGTCGTCGAGCTGCTGCGCGCCAAAGACGCTCTCCATGGCCTCGCGGTTCTCCTTCGGCAGCGCGTGGCACTTGCAGTCCGAGACCTCCTGCCAGTCGCCCGCGCAGCTCGCGACGGCGGCGCCGCCCCCCGCCGCTGTCGTCGTCGTCGCGTCCGACACGAGCTGCCAGTCGGCGTCGATCTCGTCGCGGCGCGAGCTCCGGCAGCACGGCTTGGCGCAGTGCGGGAGAGACGCGCTCGGCGGCGGCGACGCGCCGAGCGCGCGCGCATAGTACGCGTCCCAGCGCTCGCTCGCAAAGTCAAAGCACTCGGCAAAGGCCTTGAGCTTGCTGTACGAGCTCCAGGGCACCGACACGCGGCCGGACATGCACATGCCCGCGATCTCGGCCGCTGACGCCTCGCCCGAGTACATGTACAGAAAGTCCGCGAGGCTCACGTACACGACCGCCGCCTGCTTGACGAACGGGTCGCTGGCGTCCAGCGGCGCGTGCAGCACCCGAATGTCTGTTTCGCCGTCGCACCATACGAAAACACACACACACACACACACACACACGGCGCATGGGTGAGTGCGTCGCATTCGCTCGCTTGCGGTGGCGAACGCGCGTCTTTTGCCCGTTCCCCGCACCTTCGCGCATGTCGACTGTGCGGATGCACGCGATGGCGTTCTTGTCCTCGTTCGAGGCGCGGAACATGAACGTCACCTGCTCGGAGGGGATGCCGCACGGGTGAGCGTGTGATGCACACAAGCAGCAGCATACGACAGAAACAAGCGACTGCAGCACGTACGACGCCGTGGAAGGCGGCGGTCGGCAGCTTGGCGAAGCGTAAAAAGTCCATCAGCTCGTCCAGCTTGGCGAGCAGCGCGTCGCATGCGCCGGACGCCGGCGCCGCCGCCGACTCCCCACTGGACGCCGGCGCGGGACCGTCGCTCTCTGGCGCGTCCGGCGCCGCCGTCCACGAGGTCACGTTGCCCATGTTTGCTCTTCCGCGTTTGTTTCGAAATGATGAAAAAAAGCGGGGCGGAAGAGGAACGTGATTGGCAGAAAATGAGGCGTTGAAGAAGCGCGAGTGAATGCGCGCAAACCAGTGAGGAGCTGAGCCAAAAACGCGTGAACAATGGGCGACGCGCATGCGCCGCGGCCTCTCGCGGAGGAGAAGGCGGCCGCGTTCGCGCTCGCGCGGCGCAGGTTCGCGATGTACGGCAGCCGCCACGCGCACGTGAGCCACGTGGCGCCGGCCGCCAGCCGCCCCGCAGGCAGCGGCGGCTTGGCGCCGCTCAAGAGCTCGCTCGCGCTGCAGGAAAACGGCGCCTTGGCGCTGCGCCTCGACGACCTCCGCTACCGCGTCGACGGCGCGCTGACGGCCACGAGCGACGCGGTGGCGGCACAGAACGTCGCGGAGCTCGCGCGCGTGCTGCTGCTCGGGCCGGCGCAGCTCGCGCTCGCGCTCGCGAAAGAGCAACTGCACGCGCGCATCCGCGACGTGCTCGCGCTCGCCGCGCCCAGCGGCAGCGACGCGCCGCGCGGATTGGACCTCGCAGTCGCGGTGCTCGCGCTCGCACTGACGCAAAGCGCGTGCGCCGAGGAAATCTTTACGCTTGACGTCTTGGACGCGATCGCCGCGAGAGTCGGGGCCGACGCTGACGCTGACGCTGACGCTGACGCTGACGCTGACGCTGACGCTGACGCTGGCGCTGGCGCTGACGCTGACGCGGTAGACGCGCGCAACGCGTCTCCGCGAGCGCTCGCGGCGCCTGCTGCCGACCCGCCGTCGCTGCGCCGGACGTGCTTGAAGCGCAAGCGCGCAGCAGCGTCACCGAGCCGCCAGCGCGCGTCGTCCGGATCGAGCGACGACGGATCGAAGGACGACGACGACCAGCAGCAGCAGCAGCAGCAGCTACCAGAGCCGATCGCGAGTCTCCTGCGCGGCCGCGACGCGTTCTGCGTGGACGGGGCGCTCGTGTCCGTGTCAGCTGCCGACGTGTGGGCCATGGCGCTGCAGCACCTCCTGCAGGCCGATCGCGCGCATCTCGAACAGCAACCCAGCTGCACCTCCCAGCAGCGCGGCCGCAACGACCTCGCGGGCGCGACGTTCGCCGCGGTGCGCGACAGGAAGCGCCGGCTCGTGGCGAACGGCGGCCTCGAGGCGCTCGTACAGTCCCTGGCGGCGCGGTTCCGGCCGGTCGAGCGCTGCGTGTTGGACGGGCGGCATGACGCGCCCGTGCACGTGCGCACGCGGCTGCTCTGGCGGCTGCAGGCCGTGCTGCTCGTGCTCGACCACGCGTCGTTTCTCGCCGCCCCCGCGCAGCAGTTCTTGGCCCGGAAGCGCGCGCTCTTTGTGGTGCTGCTCGAGTGCGTCGAGCACATGAGCGCGCTCTGCTGGGGCGAGCGGCGGAGCGAGCTGGCCGGTGCCGACCACGCGGCGTGCGCGCACCTCCTGGCGGACGTGCTGCTGGCCGCTGTGCGCGTGCTGATCAATCTCACGCATCACAACGACGAGGCAGCGCAGCAGATCCACAACTTTCACGGCACCGGCGTGCTCTTCCGAGCGTTCTGCCGACTCTGGGGGTTTATCGAAGTTGCTGTAGGTGATGACGTCGGCCCAGTGTTCGAGGAGAAGGTGCTATTCGACGCGCTCTTGGTGACGCTGAGCGCGCTGACGAACTGCGTCGAGTTCAGCGAGGAGAACCGGCGAGCGCTGTCGACAGTGGCGACGCCCGCCAGCGTGGCCGTCGGACTCGAGCGGTTCCAGCGCTCCGGGTCGTCGTGCGAGCTGCTCGCGCACTTCTTCCTCGCCCGAGTGCAGTCGTTCGCCCACCTGCTCGACACGAGCGAGAGCCATCATCGCACTCAGCACTGGGTCCCGGAAGACGTCGTCCTCGGCGGCTGCGCGTCGCTCCTGCTGGGCTGTCTGATGACCAACGCGCCGGAGAACGCGTCGGCGATCCTCGCAGTGCTCCCCGACCGCTCGCCGCGGCTGCTACTGCGCGCGCTGAGCGCGTTCGTCGCGCTTCACTCGCAGATCGGAGCGCTGACGCCGGAAGTCGGCGACTCGGTGCTCCAGGTCGAGCAGACGCTCAAGTCGTTCGATCGAGGCAACAGCCCAGGCTTCGGGCTGTCGAACTCGCCGCCGGCGAATCCTGCGCCACTGGAGCTGAAGATCTCTGTCGTTTCGGTCGGCGGCGGGTTGCAGGAAGCGGTGTCGCTGTCGCTCTGCGCCAGCAGCAGCAATACGATCGACGGTGCAGCTCGTAGTCGTGCGCCGGAGTCTGGTGGTCGCACTCCGCCTGCCGCCGCGTTCAAGCTCCTGTGGCGGTCGAAGGTCTGCACCACGGTCGACTCGGACACGGACGATGGCGGTGAAGCCGCGACGCCGTCGGGCGTGACTCAGAAAGCAGCTCCTGCGGCCCAAGCGACGCCGTCGAAGCGGTCGCTGAAGAAGCCAAGCGCTCGGTCGCCGGTGGTGCGTCGATCTCCTGGCGCGCGGACACCCTCGAAGGTCCCAGTGAGCGAGGGCAGCACGTCCGCCGGTCGAGGCAGTCGCACCCGCGTTGTGACGCTGAAGAGCGAGGAGCACACGCTGGCGTCCGCGCCGCTGGCCAACCGCACGCAGCAGCTCGTGACCGAACTGGCGGCCAAGCTCGCACAAGTGAGCGACGACGACGACGGCGACGGCGCTCCTACGAGAGTCCTCGTGGTCTCTGAGACGCCGCCGCCACGGAGATCAAGTGGCTACGGTCTGGACGACGACGACGAGGACGACGATCTCGACTTCTCGAGAGACCGGACAACTGTGCGGACGGGGTCGCCGAGCATCCGGTCCATGTCGAATGGCTCAAGTCCGCTGCTTCCGGGAGCGCGGAAGCGAGTGGGAGTTGGCAGACTGCACGCGCAAACGAGTCCCAGTCGCCTCCCGCTGTCAGTTGCGCTCTCGCAGCGCGTGCCTTTCGCGACCGCGACGCTCGAAGCAGCGAGTAGCAAACCGTCGTTGAGTCACAGTAGCAGCAGGCGCAGCAGCAGCGCCATGGTGCTCACGCGCTCCCCGGCGGCCGACGGAGCGCTTCGCCGCAAGCAGAAGACGACAGCGAAGCCTCCACCGCCGCCGCCGCCGTCGCACCGCCAGCCGCCGAGCAGCAGCAGCTCCTCCGTCTTTGACTTTGACGCGTGACATGGAGTTGCCGTATACTCTCGTTATATCTGTGTCGGCTCAGCCAGTCGCCATTTCACTCCCCAAGCCATCATGACGATCGCTGCCGACATCCTGCGACGCAGTGAGGACTCCGTTGACGACGACGCCGTCGCCGCGACGGACGACGCAGGCGCCGGCTCGTACGTCTGCTCCATGTCCTCCTCGGACATCGACCTCACGCGGCGCGCCGACCTCGCGGCGAGTGTCGCGGACTACCTCGCGCGCCTCGTCGACGAGCTGCACCTCATCAGCCACTGGACGGCCGACTGCTGCCGCTACATGCTCGTGAGCCAGGAGGAGCGGCGGCGGGCAGCCCGAGCGCCGCCACCTGCCGCCCCGGTGCCAACGGCAGTCGACGACGCGATGCTGTCGCCACGACTGATGGCGCTCGTCCAGACCGAACTGGCGCTGCTGCGACAAGAGCTGCAGCGCGCGCGACTCGAGCAAACGCAGCGCTGCGCCAGTAGCGTTGCGCACGTCGAGAGCGCGGTGCGCGCCAAGCACACGGAGCAGCTGGGCGAGCTGCAGCGCCGCATCGACGACCAGCTGCGCGGCTTCACCGAGCAGACGATCGGGGCCGCCACGCGACACGAGCGCGACAACGACGCGCGGATAACGACGGTCGAAGCGAGTCTTCGGCAGCTGCAGACGCAGCTTGCCGACAGCCACGCGACGCTCGGCGCGCTGGAGGCGGCCACGACCCGCGCCGTGGCGACCCTGACGGGCGCGCTGAGCACGCAGCAGCGCGACGTCGCCGCGTGCGCTCGCCGCGTCGAGAACGCCGAGTCATCGCTGTCGTTGCAGCTGAGCGACGTGCGCGACCGCATCGACGCGGCGCTGCAGGGCCTCCGCGCTGGCCAGTCCCAGTTGGCCGCCAAGCTCCACGTGGTGCGCACCGAGGTTCACGAGAGCGCCGCCGAGGGTCAGCGCAAAGTGCAGCAGCTCACCAAGCTACTGCAGACCCGCGGCGGTGGGCTGCATCAGGACATGACCAGAATGCCAAGCGTCGCACCGTCCGCTGGAGCGCCACGAACGCCGCCTTTGACGCCACGGGCAAAGCAGGACGACCCCAGCTGCTTGGCGTCTTCGGGTGCTGCGCTCGCCCCGAACGGCGTCAAGGTCCCGACCGGAGCGGCTGCGGTCCTCGCGACGCCCGACTGCTTCGTGTATGCGAAAGCTTCGCTCCCACCGCGCGACGCAGCGGAGTCGACGACGTCCAGGACGACGCAGAGCCGTCTCAGCACGTCAAGAGGACTCGAGCGGCGACCGTCGTCGCCGCCGTCGCGCGCGTCCAGTGGCATAAGAGCGCGGGATCTCTCAGACCCAACGCTGGACGACGTGCTTGTGATCCACCAGTCAGTTCTCTCCCAACCACTCGGGCGGGACGACGGCGACGACAGCGTCGTGGATTCCATGGTCATCAGTGACAACAGCGAGCACGAAGAGATGGCCACGCAACGCGACACATGGGCGTCGAGTCCGGTGTCGCAGCTGATGACGCACATGGAACAGGAGACCGCCTGCGTTCGAGTGCCCACCGCATCGGCGTCGACACGTTCGCCTGCGCTGGTGGTCTCCGCTAGTGTCCACGTCCCGTCCGCAGCGCCAGCGGCCGCGAGAGCGCTTCACACACCGGCCACCCGCTCGACGCCATCGCGTGGTTCATTGTCTCCGCAGAGGCCAGAGCCCTCACGCCGGTGACAGCCGACGTTGTGCGCTGGCAACTACAGTACGAGCCTCCGTGATCGACAGCCAGCACCACATTGTCAGCACAAGATGACGCTGCCGACTGGACGCCTTGCAAAAGTAACTTTAATAAAGTTTACTTCACGCACTTCAACTTGTTGGGACTTTTTTGCGACAGGTCGGTCGGTGGTTGGGGTTGGGTGTTTTTTTTATATTCTGACTGTTTTGTTCCTCAACCGTCGCGCCGCCGCCTGCTTAAACACACACACAAGAAACTCAGCAGCAGCTGACGTGCGAGTGAGCACATGCGGAGCCCGACGGACTGGCGCGCCGAGCACCCGAGCGCCGACGAGCGGCGCGAGCTGCAGACGCTCAAGGCCCGCGTCTGCCGGCGCGCGGTGCTCGGCGCGCTCTACTTTTGGTGGGTCTGCGGCGTGACGGGCGTGACGGGCATGTCGCTCTACTCGCTCTTCGCGCTCGCGCGCTCGGCGCTGAGCCGGAACGCGACCCCGCTGCCGCGCAGCGTGCGCGGCTTCGCGCTCTTCATGGCGCTCTACGAGGCCTACCACAGGCTCACGCCGGGGCTGCACCGCTGGGACACCGCGCGCCGCTTTCTCGGCCACATGCTGCGCACGTACCCGTACTTTCGCCGCACGGTGTGCGTCTTTGAAGCGGCCGAGGACCGCAAAGTCGCGCTGCCGGGTCACGCGCCGCCCGAGCAGCCCGCGTCGCTGCAAGAGCCGGCGCTGAAGCCCGACGACAAGGCGCTCTTCGCGTTCCACCCGCACGGGATCCTTGCGTGCGGCTTTGGGATGAACGGCGTCCACGGCCGCGCGTTCACCGAGACGAACACGCGCTGGCTCGTGGCCGAGAACCTCTTCTGGTTCCCGGGCATGCGCGAGCTGCTGCACTGGATGGACTCGGACAGCGTGCAGCGCGAGACGTTCGTGGCGCTCATGGCGCGCGGCCAGAACCTCGCGTTCCTGCCCGGGGGCTTTGAGGACGCGACGCTCTTCCGCCGCGGGCGGCACCGCGTGTTTCTCAACAACCGCTTTGGGTTCATCAAGCTCGCGCTCCAGTACGGCTACAAGATCTACCCAGTGTACACGTTCGGTGAGGAGCTGACGTACACGGCGCTGCCCCATCTGCTCCCGCTCCGCCTCAAGCTCAACGCGTTCCGCGTGCCGGCAGCGCTCTTCATCGGCAGCCCGTGGTGCTTCTTCATGCCGCGCAGCGACGCCGACCTCGTCACGGTCGTCGGCAACCCGCTGCAGCTGCCGACGATCCCGGCCCCGACCACCGCCGACGTGCAGCAGTATCACGCGCTGTACGTGCGCGCGCTGCAGGCGCTGTTCGACAAGTTCAAGGGCACGTACGCAGCCGACCCGGACGCGACGCTCGAGGTATACTGAGGACCCCGCAGGATAAGGCAGGCGGGGGCTCGTTGGGCTGGCATGGATGCACTTGTGCGCTTTTGGATCACCCACTCGCTTGGCTGCTTGATCTACGGCTCTCAGTTGTCGCTTGCTCGCTCTGCTTCCCTTGCTGTCGACGTCGCCTCCCCACTGCCGCCGTCGCCGCTGTCGTCGGCGTCGTCCTCGGCTCGGCGCTGCTTCGCGAGCAGGTTGTACACGTCTTCGAGCGTCGGCCGCGCGCTCGAGTCGGCGTGGATGTACGCAAGGATCTTCTTGGGCTCGACGCCGACGCGGCGCAGCACGTCGACTGTGTGCAGCACGCGCGGGTCAGTCACGCGCCGCCGCGCCGGGTACTGCGCGAACACGTCGGTGCCGATCGCGTGGTTGTGTACCGCGTGGTGCTTGGTGATGCGCACCTTCCACTTGTGCGTCCTGGTGCGCTGCACGCACGCGTTTAACTGTCGGGGGAGGGAGGGCGACAGCCACATTCACACAGTCAGCAGCTGGACCACATTACGTAATCGGCCACTGCTGCCGCTACACCCAGCTGGGTGCGTACCCGAGCCGGACACCCCAAGCAGCGCGTGCTCGTTCCTGGCCGCAGCCCTGTGCTGCGGTACCGCGCGACACCAGCGTGGGTGCACGTGTACGTCCTCGCGTACGCGCGGAAGTCTTCGGGGATGTACTGGTTGCGCTGCGCGTACGGCTGGCGGTCGAGGCGCGCGTTGCGGCTCGCCACCGGCGTCGCTGACTTGATCACGTATACCTGGAAAAGGGGGAACGGAGTGCGTACTTAGCAACGCGGCGGTGGCGTCGACGACACAAGAGTGCTGCTCACCTGGAGCGTGCGCTCGGAGTAGACAGTCAGGTACGCGGTGAGGTCGTCCCACGAGTCGAACTCGCGGCGGTCGATCTCCTCTAGAGCGATTGACACATCTCCAGTGTGAGTCGCGCCGCCACCAGCAGTCTCCTCTCCGCTACTTGCAACTTGCGCCGCCTCGTTCAACGCTGAAGCTCGAGCCGTGGACGAGGAGCTCGTTGGGACGGCAGGCGTGTTGTCCGGGCGAGCGTCACTGTTACCAGCAGTCGCGACGGTGTCGCCGCTCGCCCCAACAACGTCGTCAGCTGCTCCTCGCGGCTCGTGGTCGCCGCTGTTGCTGTTGCTGCGCGCGGTGACTTCCTGCTCCTGTTGGCTGGGGAAGACGGGAGTCAATGCCGCCATTCTTGTCATTTTAGTATTCCACTCTGGAAGGTCATACAAAGAACAAATCAAACAAAACAGACAATAATAGAGCAAGGTGTCGCTCCAATAATGGCGCGGACTTCCCTGACTCCGGCAAGGTGGCGCGCTGTCTCCAGTGGTCAACTTGACTGTTGCCACTACTCAGTTCCAATGAGATGTCCACGACGTCAAGCTGGTGTTGAAACGGAGGCGCTGAGTCCGACGCTGGCGCGCGGCAGCGCCAGTCTCGACGTTAGGAGCACCACCATTACAATCAATGGATACTCGCGCCGGCTCGGGGTCCGCAATTGTTCGCGGACCTGTTCAGTACTTCTTACAAGCAAACCAGCCATGTATCATCTCCAGGCGCGTGTCTCCGTCAACGCCAGCAGTATGCTCGGCTACAGTACTGCTGAGTACCAATTAATTGGCGCACGCACGAAGGGCTCCGCTCTCAATGCAAAACCCTCCGTCTCCGTCAACGGGTTTCAAAAAGTCAACTGAGTGTGACGACGCGATGTCGTCCAGACCACCAGTCGGCTGTTGCTCAAAAAGGTGTATGCGTATACTAAAATCAAGAATCCAAGGCACACGTCAACAGCGAGCAAGGAGGTCTCGTCGATCTGCTTCAGTTCCCCTCTTGCTTGCACCGCACCACAGCTCCAGGCACCAGCGGGACTGGGACGAGACATGGCCGCGTCGCAGCCGTCCCCAGCTCAAGCTGCCCAGCACCGCGGCCGTCCGCACCGCCGCAATGCCGACTGGCCCCAAGCGCAGAACCTGCCGCAGACGCAGTCGCTCGCGGGCCGCTTCTGGCGCCGCAGCGTGCTCGGCGGCATCTTCTGCCTCTGGGTCTGCGGGCTGCTGGTGTTCACCGGGCTCTACACCGCGACGGTCGTCGCGGTGGTGCGCGCCTGCGTGACGCTAGGCAGCGAGCCCCCGCCGCCGTTCATCGTGGCGTTCGCCACGTTCATAGCGGCGTACGAGGCGTACCGGTGGCTTGCGCCGCCGCTGCCGTGGTCGTGGCTGCGCCACGCTGTCCGGAACAAGTTCTGCTACTACCCGTACTTCCGCTTCAACACGTGCGTCTTCGAGGACGAACTGCGTCCTATGCCGCCCTCCAAGCGTCCGGGACTCGACCAGCAGGGCGAGCAGGATGAGCCCGACCACGAGCCGGCAGCGGGCGCCGCCGCGCGCAATCTGTCGTACACCTTCACCCCCGCGCTCAAGGCGGACGAGCGCGCGATGTACGCATTCCACCCGCACGGCATCCTCACGTGCGGCGCGACGGTCAACGGCGCGCACCACCTGCGGTTCGCCGAGACGGACGCGCGCTGGCTCGTGGCCGAGAACCTCTTCTGGTTCCCGGGCCTGCGCGACATGCTCAAGTGGCTCGACTTTGACAACGTGAACAAGCGCACGTTCGTGGCGCTCATGGAGCGCGGGCAGAACCTCGGGTTCGTGCCCGGCGGCTTCGAGGAGGCCACGCTCTTCGAGCGGGGCAAGCACCGCGTGTTCCTCAAGAAGCGCTTTGGGTTCATCAAGCTCGCGCTCCAGTACGGCTACAAGATCTACCCGGCGTACACGTTCGGCGAGGAGCTGACGTTCCACACCTTTCCGTACTTGCTCACGCTGCGCCTCAAGCTCAACGAGTACAAGATCCCCGGCGCCGCGTTTGTCGGCAGCCTCTGGTGCTTCTTCATGCCGCGCAGCGACGTCGACCTCATCACCGTTGTCGGCACGCCGCTGCAGCTCCCGACGATCCGGGACCCGACGCCCGCCGACATCCACGAGCACCACGCAATGTACGTGCGCAAAGTGCAGGCGCTGTTCGACAAGTTCAAGGGCGAGTTCGCCATGGACCCGGATGCCGAGCTCGAGATCTTCTAGAAGATCTGGGGGGAGGGGACCCTGGTACTGTCCGACGAGAAGTGCTTCTGAGATGGATACTGTTAGTACATTGTACTGTCCCTCGTCGTCGATCGCCTTTGCCTATCAATTGTGGTCTGTCGCGGCTCGGAACGACTGCAGGGAGTGCGAGCGGTAGACCGTGATCCAGATCTTGAGCAGTCCCCAGTAGTCCTCGCGCGCGAGGCCCAGGTTCGTCGCCTGCTCGAGCGCGCGCTGGAATCCGGACCGAGCGATCTTGTCGCCGACCAGCTGCTCGGCGATGCGCGCGTCGCCGTTCGCCTCGGCGGTCGCGAGCAGAAGCAGCAGCAGGGACGAACGACGGGAACGTGTGGCCTTTCGGGTGCTCGTGTCGAAACCGGTCGTAGTATCACGCCTGCTCTCGAGGTGGTTGTCGTCGCCATCGTCCCCGCTGCCGTCGCTGCCCGCGACTACTGTGGATGGCTCCTTATCCGTGCTACTGGCACTCGGACTCACTGGCACACAGTGGGAACGCTGCTCTGTCGAGGTGGCGGCGCTCGACACGAAAGCCGAGCTCTCAAACGCTGGAACGAAGATCTGGAGCCGCAGCTCTCGGCGTCGCGCCTCCACGTCGGCCTGTTCGCGTGCCTTGCGAGCTTTGGCTCGGAGCCTCGGGTCGCCCGTTATGCCGTGGGTCTTCTTAGGAGCCGCGTCGCCACTGACACCAAGCGATTGCGGTGTCGAAGTCCGCGCCGTGCGAGAGCGCATGCGAGCCGCCAGCGCTCCGTCCACGAGCCTGCCGACGCAGAGCTGGACCGCGTTGTTCACGACTGCCGCCGCGACCGCCGCTAGCGCCTGCCGCTCAGCGTCGAGCTGCTTCTCGGTCTTGGGCTTGAGCGGGATCACGTGGACCTTGTAGAGCTGCGACGGCGAGCGGTGCACGCTCTTCCAGTCGCGCACACACCACGGGGACGTGGCGCGAGCCTGGCGCGTGAACTCCTGCAGCTGCTGCTCAAAGGCGGCCGCGCGCTGCGTTCGCGCGTGGATCCGCAGCAGCCGGTCGCGGACCGTCGCGAACGAGAGCGTGCGCTCCTTGACGCGAAAGCGCACGAAGCCCTCGAGGCTCGCGCCTTCCTTTTCCAGCGACACGCACGCGAGGCTCGTGTGCAGCATGCGCAGCAGCGGCCGCTTCTGCAGGAAGCCCTCGGAGCGCTCGAGCGCGACGAGCACGTTGGACTTGGTGAAGACCATGTCGGGGTGGAAGGAAAACGACGTGGTCTGTTGGTTCGGCTGGTGGGGTCCGGTTGTTGCCTCCTCGTGCCTCCGCCGCGCGAGTCTCCGGAAGACGTCGTGGACGAGACTCACGTCGAGTGCGAGCGCGTCTTCGGGGCTGCGCCACTCGACGTGCGCACCGTGCGGCAGCGATGTGACCATCCGAGGCCGTCGAAGACGCTGCTCCTCGACTGGGCTCCACGGTCGGCCGCTTGAAACGTCGACTTGACTGCACGCGACAAGGCGCCTTGAACCACTGCTGCCTGCGCGCACCATGGAAGTGCTGCTGCTGGACACGACCGAGAAAGAGGGCGAGGACAACGAACTCTACCACTACTGCTCCCAGCACCCGTCGTCCGCATCAGCTTGGCGGGGGCTGCGCGGTGTCCTTGCAGCAGCTGTGGGGACAACGACGTCGGTCTGCGGCGAACCACTGCGGTCCGTGCGCTTTGTTTCCAGCAACAACTTCACCACCAACGACACGCACCGCATCGACGGTAGTGAAGCGGACGGCGGTGCGGGCGTCGCAGGCTTCGTCAACCTCGCCGAGGTGCTCTTCGTGCTCGTGTTCCCCGCCGCTGCCAGTGTGCCGCTGTCTGTTGTTCGGGTACGTCGTCTGTGGTGGAATTCGCACTCATCTCCCCCTGATCAGTGATGGTAGCGCCTGAGCTCGTTCGGATCGCGATGTCGACATAGTTTTACACGAGGTCGAGCTGCGACCTCATGCTGAGTCTCTTTGGGTACCCTGACGCGAAGTTGAGCGAGTGGCTGCGAGGAGAAGCCACAGTGGATGCTGCAGTGCGAGCGCGCCTCGATGGGTTCTTCGCAACTGTGTTGGCCATCATCCGACAAGGTCCGAGCGAGCGAGCGATCTCAGTTGATGATAGAACTGGCGCCGATGAAGGTGCTGATGCCGGCTGCCTGTAGATCTGTCCGGCAGCACACATCTTCAGTTCGCGTTCGGCGGTCGAGTGCCCACTGTGAACTTCCCGCTCGACGCGTTGGTACGCTGTTGCGGCACTGGATAGTGACGACTGACGCCGTTGAACTAAAGGTCCTCACGGTATTATGTGCCACTTGTGATGCCCCCACGCACATACTTGCAGATGGAGCTAGCGGCTATCGAAGCGCTGGATATGAGTGGCGACACGACACTGCGCAAGGTGACTGAGCATCGATGAGCACGTGACCCTGAGAGTAAGTAGCCTTACCGAGTCGGATCTGACGTCGCCTTCTCTCTGGATGCCTATCTACTCTGACTGCGGTAGGCGGTGGTCGCTGGACGGTTCATCCGCTATCGGTCAGTTCCGTGCATGAACGTACTCAGTTGCGTCGCCACGAGGTTCTGAGCGAACACTATGGCGCTTTGGCTTCCCAGAGACTCCATGACAGTGTCCACGATTCGACCTGATCTCTTGCGATTGATCAACCAGTGGCTGCTTCCTCCTGCAGCGAAAGACTTCCTCGCTCAAGCGAGTTTCTCCAGCACAACTGGTACTACACACAGTGGCCTCTGAACTGCGATTGGACTGCAACCGGTGAGGCATTGATCGCTGCGTCATCTCTGATAGCACTCGAAGGATGGAAGGTGACGACCTACGAGCTCCACGACTTTCGCTTCGCGAGATACGGCTACTACCCAAAGCGCCACACGATGTTGCTGCTCGAGCAGGGCACTGTAAGAGCATGGCGTTGGGACTGCTGTCGAGTATTGTCAGCTCACGCTTCTGCATGTCGCGCAGCTCCAAGTCGTGTACATGATCGAGAAAGAGATCGACAACGACGTCGAGAAACTCATCGGCCGGACGCTCGTCGAGTGTCTGGACCCGCAGGCGCTACAGCAACTCGCCCGTTCGGCATCCGTGCTGCTTGGCGGCTACCTCGAGCTTACGCGATCGTCCAGACTCCGCATTTCCGAATCGACACTGGAGGGAGACAGTGCGCTCAAACACGAGGCAGGGTTCCCAGCGGCGCGTGAACCCCATCGACCCCGCTTCTTGCAGTACGTCGTCGTGGTTGATCTTTTGCGCGGCGCTCTCCTGGGCGAGAGCCTTCGGGATATTTGGCGCGAGCGAAACGAGCTCCAAGACGGGAGCCTTGCCGCATCGACAGCAGCGAAAGATGCGTATGCCGCCATCTTCACGTTATTCCTCGACCGCATTGCTGGGTTCCAGAGCGTATCTCCGCGTGACGACATGCTGACGGCTGGAGCCAGCAGCACTGGCGACCCAGATCTGCCGACGTGGGTCGCGCCAGTGAAGCTGGACACCGACGACCCGAACACACTCTTCTTGCACGAGCCGAGCTCCGAGTTCGGCGCCGACATCTCGTCCGAAGACTCGCACGTCTTCCCGCCTCCAGGCGAGACACTCTTCATTCCGCCAGTGTCGGAGTCGAATGCGGGATTCGCGACCCGGCTGGTGCACCAAGACGCCGAGGCGCTCGTCGTCACATTTCGAGACGGCAGCTGCCAGCGCCTCTGGGTCATCGCGAACTACTACGAGACCGTGCACTCGTTCGCCATCTTTGACGCGGACCTTGTCTCCGTTGAAGCTGTCGAGCAGGAGGTGGATCGCATCTGCGCTTTCGGAGGGTTTGATAGGTAAACTAAGTTGACAGTGGTTTGCCGTCGCCCGATAGGTAAACAAAGTTGGCCGTATTCCTGTCGACTTAGTATATAGATCCAGGTGTCGGACCGCGACCTCTGGAGGGAGATACAGCAACAAAGTATACAGTTATGATTTCATGAAGTCCACGTATGGGAGACGCTTGCGCTCGCAGCGCTGCTGCCATTCCAGAGTGTGTGGCGAGTGGCCAACGCAACTTCTCTGCACCCAGAAGCCTCACACATACACAGGTCAAGTGGAGCTGAAAGCAGCGCCGTCCCGGGCCGCAGACGACGGTTTCTCCAAGTGCACGTGCTTCCGACAGATCGGGCAGCGCAGGTCCGGGCTGGCGGGCGACATTGGAGGCGCCGCGCCGGCGTCCAGGTCCAAGTCGAAGCCGTTCGCCATGCGGGGCACCGGCGCGTCGAGGCCCGAGAACGCGTCGCCGATCGACGCTTTCTGGAGGCACTGGCGTAGGCAGAAGCGGTGGAAGAGGTGGCCGCAATGGAGCTTCTTCGCCTGCGTGGCCATGGGCTTGAGGCAGATCACGCACACGTCATCCGCGACCGCGTCGAGCTCCGCGCGCGTCGCATCCGGGAACTGCCGGTCGAGGTCCATCACCATGCGCTGGTAGAGCTTCACTTTCTTGACGTTCTCGAGCACGTGCACGGTCGCGTTCTTGACGTTGATGATCAGGATGAAGTCGAGGAAGCTGACGCGGAACTGGTCGACGCTGATGATGTACAGGTAGTAGAACACGAGCTGCGCCAAGTAGCCCCCGCTCAGCGCGGTCTGGAGCCCGAGCAGGTGGAACTCGCTCGACTCGGACCCGAACGCGCCGCTGCTGCTGCTGCCAGTGTCCAGTACGTGGAACGCGACTTTCGTTCCGAGTTGCAGCGTGCGGATGAGCAGCAGCGACGCCTCAAACCACGCAAAGTGCACGACGAGCGGCGAGAAGACGCTCAGCAGGGAGCACGCGGTCGCGAGCAGCACGTCGAGCGCGACGACAGCGCCCAGTACGAGCGCGAGGCGGTGCAGGTCCCGCACGTGCGTCATCGGCCGCGTCAGGAGCTAGCAGATCGATAGAACGACACACACACACAGGCTCTCAGTACGGAGACGACAGTAAGGGCATGTGTACCACACACACAGAGCGTCCCACAAGAGCCACCGCAAAGACCCACGTGCTCGAAGCGCGCGCCGCAGAGCGCGAGGATCGCGTGCAGGAACGCGACTGCCGAGAGCCACACGAGCAGCAGCGCGGTCTTGGTCTTCTGGCTCGAGCCGCCCATCGTGCTCGCGAGCAGCAGGCAGCGCATGAGCACAAAGTGGATCACGGTCTCCTTCGTTTGCTGTGGGTGCGTTACGCGGCGTCAGTGAGCCGCCTCTCTCTTTCTCTCTCTCACTCACACTCACAGTGGCCAGTACTGACAGACTGACTGGGCAGTGAGCGGCGCACCTGAATCTCGCTCGGCCGGATCGCCCCGAAGCTCGCGTGCGCCACCGCGAGGAACACATGGTACATGAGCACCGAGTGCAAGTGCATCACAATCTGCCGCACACACACATACGCAGTGGCCAAAGTGCCGCGTCGGCATCAGCGGCGCGCTTTCTCCCACCCACATACGCAGGCTGCAGAAAGCCGCTGCACGCACCACCGCGCTCACTCGAGAGCGCATGAGCTCAGCGGCAAAGTCAGCAAGCGTCACGGCGTCGAGCGCAGCGTCTGGGACGGTGGCGAGTGCGTCTGGGCCTGCGGATGGCGCTGCGTTTTCACTGTCTGTGCTGTTGAGCTGCAGAGCCAGTGAGGACGCCGGCGGCCCGCGCAGCAGTCGCTGGTACGTGGACGCGAGCGCGATGGCCGTCGCCAGCACCGAGAGTAGCAGGTAGCGGCGGCCGGTGACCAGCGCCGTCACGCGCTGGAGCTCCAGAGCCGGCGGCGTCTCCATCCTCCGACGTCGACAAGCACGCGCTTCTCGGAAATGAAAATGAAGAAAAATACGCCGCAATCATCCAGAATCTGAGTTCACGCGCGATATAAATCAGGGTGGGAACAAGTCGGAGTGATAGTCACATCATACATGCGCGATACTGTATATAAGCGCGATATAAATCAGGGTGGGAACAAGTCGGAGTGATAGTCACAACCTCAATCAGGTGCGCGCACCTTCCGTCCGACACGAGAGCAGCATGGAGGAGATCGAGACGCTCTACTTCCGGCTGCACGCGCAGCTTCTGTGCAGCTTCACGCGGCTACTGACGCGCAAGGTGCATCTACTGTCTTCCCTCGGTGCTCATGCCATGCTCTGCGCGTCTGAACACTTGCTCACTTGCTCGTACGACGACGCCAGAGCCGCCTCCGCCTCGAAGCGCTGCTGTTCGCGCTCGCGACGCTGCTGCTGCTGCTTTTAGCGCTGCTGCACGCGAGCTTCGTGCGCGCAAGCGCCGCCGACTGCTTGGCGCCGCTGCTGAGGGCGCAGCCAGCGGCCGGCGACCTGCTGCGCGTGCAGATCGTCGGGGGCGACGGCGCCGTCGACGCGTCGTTCGTGTTCGCAGCGCAGCGTGCGATGCTGGTGCTGGTGGAGCTGCCGCCGTCGCCTGATGCAAGCGATACGGGCGCACAGCGCGTGTGGAGCGCCGTGCCGACGCTGCGGCTTCCGCGCGAGAGCGTGTGCCTGAACCTGCGCGGCGTGGGGGCGAACCGGGTCTGGTCCCTCGTCCGCGACCGCGTGGTCGGCTACAACACGATCGTGTTAAACCTGCTCGCGCGCGCGTTCGGCGGGAAGGGATTCGTGTACTGCGAGGCGCTGCGCAGTACCGTGGAGCTGCGT
>SMMQ01002637.1:256-13319 GCA_008271595.1 [Pythium] brassicae (nom. inval.) | reverse complement strand
GGCCCCCCCCCCCCCCCCCCCCCCCCACACACACACACCCTGTTGACAACCCCGTTGGCTTACCGACTCGGTGCAGCGCACACCTCCAGCGCGGCGCGTGACGGGAACATTGTCGCTGGACACGACGCGCACGGGTGCTGGGCTGTGTGCTCGGTGCGCTCGCCCGGCGAACATGCAATGCAGTGGTCGCGCTGGTAGTTGGACGTCATGCTGAGCGGGCAGCGCTCGCACGCCGACGACCTGTACAGTCCCCCAATGGCATTAAAACAGTGTTTAGTGCGAGGTCTCCCAACAGCCCTGCAACACGACAGAGAAGACAGCAGGACGCACGCGTCGAGGCGGGCGATGGTTCCTGGCGGGCAGCTCTCGCACTCGCTCGCCTGCTGGCGCGAGAACGTGCCCGCGGCGCAGCTCCGCTTCTTCCCGTTCTGGCAGGCGAACCCGGCAGGGCACACGTCGCACGCGAACGACGGCGTCGCGTACGTCCCGGGGTTGCACAGCTGCGCGAGCCCGTCGACGCAGATCCACCCGTCGCGACAGCCTTCGCACGACGAGGCCTTGCCGAACGAGAACGAGCCGTCGGGGCACCGGCGCTTGACGCCGGCGGCGCAGTACGAGCCGGCAGGGCAGCGCACGCACGCGCCGTCGCCACCCGCCGTGGCGTTCCCGGCGTTGAGGACATCGTTGAAGAAGCCGCGAGGGCACTTGCACGCGAACGCGGGCTCTGGGAGCAGCCCGAGCGTCGACCACTCGACCTCGAGGCCCGGGACCGACATGTTGCAGTCGAGCGTGATGTTCACTTGCTCCAAGTCCCAGGGCACGACGCGCTGCAGCCAGCCGTAGTGCCACTCGCCACTCGAAAGCGCCGAGCTGTGCGCGATCGCGGCCTCGAGCGTGCGGTTGCTTCCTATCAGCACGATCTTCTGCTGGCAGACGACCGCCTTCCCGTCGCTCAGCCTTGGGGTGCGCATGTACCCGCGAAAGACGAACGAGAGCCCGGCGCTAAAGTCCGTCCCAGCGAGCGTCCGCGCGAGCGTCACGCGCGTTCGCTGCGGGTCCGAGAGCACCAACACTGTGCTCGACGCGGTTCGGAGCAGCGCGGCGTCGTCGTAGAGCTGGAGCTTGAGCGTGTCGGAGGTGTTGCGCCACTGTCGTCGCAGCTCGGACAGCGACGAGAGCGTCCAGGTGTCCAGCCACCCGCTGAAGAGCTGCGGATCGGCCGGCGGAGAGGTTGTAGGCGGAACACACGCGTGGCTCGGCTCGCGGACGCTCACCTTGAGCTGGAAGAGGCCAGGGACGCCCAGCGTGACGTTCGCGAGTGCGGTCGAGTAGCTCGTCGCTGTCGGGAGGGCGGCGAAGAGAACCTTAAGCACCGGCAGGCTTCCTGGCCCCGACGAGAATGCCAGCACCTGGCTGCTCGTCGCCAGCACGTACCTGTCGACAACGACGTCGATCTGCGCCGGTAGCGCGACGTCTTTCAACTGGTGCACTTCGAGCATCTTTGTCGGCAACGCTTCCATGCGGTCGAAGACGACGGGCTGCATCAGGCTCCCGACAGTCGCAAAGTTGATCGTGTTCCCGCGCGACAGCGGCGATGTCGGCGGCGGCTGGATGAAGAAACTGAAGACGCTCTGCGCCTTCGCGACCGCCTGGAACCCAGTCGCCGCCGCGCTCGGGCTCGCCGACGAGAAGCCGAGGTCGTAGTTGTTGAAGACCCAGAGGTACCTGCGGTCCGTGCTTGGCCACGCGCTCGTGTTCTTGAGCAGGCCTGTCGACAGCCACTCCCACGACAGGTTTTGCTGCAGCGTGGTGGAGTTGACGAGGCTCGCAGCCGCGGCGAAGAAGGCAGTCGAGTCCCGATAGAAGACCGCGATCGACGGCGACGCCACGCTCGTTGTGTTCCCGACAAGCAACCCGAGCTGGATCCCGCGATCGAGCTGGTAGCGCGTCTGGAGCTGCGCGACCAGCGCCGGCAGCAAGCTAACAACCGAGGACGCCGAGCGCTTGTCGACCGCCACGAGAATGTTGAGACTTGCCATAAGCGACTCAGCGCCCGGCGTCGTCACAGGCGACAAGGTCGCCTGCGTCGTCGCGACACGATCCAACCTCACGCTTGCAGTTCGCGCGACACTGTAGTCTGCTACGAACTCCTCAGTGACCGACCGCGGACTCGCTCCGCCGCCATCAGCGTCGTTCATGTCGTCCACGAAGAGCGTGAGGGAGCTGTCGGACTCGACGGACACCACGCTGGGACTCGCGTTCGCTGTGTCGCGGAGTGTGAGCGTGAAGAAGCGACAGTTCGTCCGAGGTGACAAGGTCCCGAGCGCGACTTTGATCGTCAGGTTCTGGGCTCCAACGCCGAGCGATACCGGCACGGGGAACCCGGGCGGCGCCGTCGAGAAGTTGCTTGCCGTCCAGTAAACGAGCGCACTCAGCGCCACGTCAGCTCTCCCCGACCGAGCGATGAGCACCGACATGTCGCCCGTGCTCTTTGTGACTGGGAACTCGACGAGCACTGTCTGCGACTTTGGGAAGTACAAGACGGGGGCGCTGGTGCTCACTGCAGCCGCTGTTGTCGGCGCACTACAGTCAGCGGAGCTCCAGCCATCGTTGCACGCGCAGCCGCCGTACACACACCGGCCGTTTCCGGAGCACAGGACGCCGTTCCGGCCGAGCTTGCAGCCGACAAGTTGCGGCTCCGTCAGCCCACACGGGATGCAGCTCTTCCAGCCAGTCAGCGAGAACGAGGCACCGGGGCAGGTGTCGCAGCGTGTAGCGCCTTGGTAGCTCGACGCCGACATTGCCGGACAGCTCACACAGCCGTTGCTTCGCGAGGCTTCAGTGAGGCTTGAGGTGTAACTCCCAGGCGCGCACTTGACGCAGTAGCCGCTCGGGTACGCGAAGGACCCGGGTGTGCACGGTAAACAGGCGTTGTCTTGGAAGAACTGGCCCGACGGACAGTACGCGCACTCGCTGAGCGCCGTCGCTTTCGTGCTCGCGGTCGTTGAGCCAGTCGGACACTTGATGCACTGCGCGGAGCCGGTGGTTGGTGCGTAGGATCCGATTGGGCAGGGCTGGCACTGCCCAGCAGTGAGCTCCGGGGACGAGTAGAACCCTGCGGTACACATCTGGCAGACAGTGTTCAACCGGGTGAAGCCAGCACTGCAGGTCTGGCAGCGCGTCTGCCCGCTGCTGCTCGTGAACGAAAATGGCGGACACGACAGGCAGCCCGCTGCGGTCGCGCCGACAGTGTCGCTGTACTTGCCGACGGGACAGGGCGTGCACTGGCCGCCGCCGGCGTCGCTGAAGTACCCTTTCGGGCACGCGAAGCACGACGACGACCCGTTGTTCGGGTTGAAGGTCCCCGCGGCGCAGCCGAAACACTGCGGCGCACCCGCCAAGCTCCACTCGCCAGGCTTGCAGAGCGCGCAGATCGCAGCACTGGCGGTGGAGTACGACCCCGACAGACACGTTGAGCACGTGGTGGAGCCCGGCGATGATGCAAACGTGCCAGCTTGGCACGCGAGGCATGAGACGAGCGACGAAGCGCCTAGCGAGCTTGACGCGGTTCCTATGGGACACTGTGTGCACGGAGTGTCGCTCGTCTTCCCCACCACTGCGCTGTATGTGCCCGCTGGACACTTAGCGCACGCCGCAGCCCCGGCGGCAGAGAACGTGCCTTCAGGACACGGGAGGCAGTTGCGTGTGCCGCTCTGGAGGAACGTCCCCGCCGGACACGGGAGGCAGACGTACGAGCCTGTCGCCTCGCACAGTGTGATGCGCAGCCCGTTGTCGCAGTACGGCGCCGCGTACAGTGCGCTCTCGAGGCGCTTTTGGACGACCGCGTACCGATCCTTCCCGCCGAAGACGAAGAGCTTCCTGCTCGCTTGGAAGAACGCGAGCGAGTGGCCGCGACGCGGGGGCGTGTAGTCCTCGTCGAAGCGCAAGCGCACCCACTGCGTCGCGTTCACATTGAGCTCCCACGTGTCGCGCAGAAAGTCGTTTGGGAACGTGTACGAGCCGCCGGAGAGCGCGATCTTGCCCTCGTCCACGAACGCCACGCTGCTGCTGTAGCGCGCGCCAGGTGTCGTGCCGAGCGCTTGCAGCAGCTCCCACATGTGCGTTTGCTTCTCGACGATCGGTAGAGACGCAGGAGTCGCGGGCGGACAGAGGCGCCAGAGCTCGTCGAAGATCATCCCTTGCTGTGTGCTCTTGCCTCCGTATACGAGAAGACACACGATGCGCGTCGACGAGAAGAGCACGGACGTCGCCACCGCCGAGTGGAACGCGCGAGCGGAGGGCACGCCGACACTCGGCGACGCCGCAGCAGCCGGCAGCATCCGCCACGTCACGCTCGGGCTTCGGGTCGTGCATCCGCTGGCGCCTGTCGACGGCGGCTTCGCGATGAACGCCATGTGGAGTCCGTCGAGCTCGACGTACGCGTCAGAGATCCCGCCGTACACGAGGGCGCCGATCGTCGTCGCGTTCTCAAACACCTGTGTGAACGAGTGTCCCACGCGTGGCACCGGCGTCGCGGCGAGTGAGACAGCGTCGGTCAGCGCGACGAGCTGGTCCCACGACGCAGTCGCCGAGCTGTCGTCGAGGCAGAGCCGCCACGTGTCGTTCAGGAACTCCTTGTTCTGTCCCCCGAAGACGAACACGACGCCGCCACGCGCGAACGACGCGTGGTCGACGCGGCTCGCGGGCGACGCGAACTTGTCGTCCACGACGCGCTTGGACGACGTCGCGGGCTGCTGCGGCGTGAGCGACGACAGGATCGCGTCCTTGGGCTTGGCGAACGAGTTCGTCGACAGACTGTAGACGAGCAGCGGGTTCACGACTGTCGGCTGCGCGGACTCGTACTCGATGCCGCCGATGATGACGATGCGATCCCCGACAGACGGAGCCGGCGCCGCCAGCGCTTCGCTCGTGTGCGAGATGCGTGTGAAGGTCTCGTCGCCAGTGACGAGCGTCCACTTGAGCACGACGGAGGCGTTCTGCGCCGGCGCGTTGACAGAGCAGTCGCTCGTCTCTGCGAAGGCCGCACCGAGCCGCTCATTGCGGACCGAGACACCTGCTACGAGGACCCCGAGAGCCATCGACAGCCACGTGCGTCGCGCTGGCATCCTGCCGAAGGTGGCGAGGCGGTGTCGTCTCGTAGCGACGCTTCGACACTGAGAGGAAGTCCACAAAGCAAGCGCTCATTCACTGACGTCTCACTCCCTCACACCTCTCGTCGACCATCCCCACGACTCGGGCGATGGACGAGCTCAAGGCGGCACGAGCCGCCACGCCTGCAGCTCGAGACGAGCAGTGCGCAGTAGCGAGCATTCAGGACCCTGTCGGGGCTGACGACGCGGCGCACGCGTTCAAGCTGCTCCACGAGCAGCAGGCGGCGGAGCTGAACGCGAAGGACCTCTTGCTCGCGCGGAAGAGCGAGCGCATCGACGAGCTCCTGCAGCAGCTCAAGGCGCGCGACGCGCAGCTCGAGGCGCAGATCGTCGAGCTGCACGAGCGCGATGTGCGCGCGACGCAGCAGCAGGCGGAGATCGGCGACCTGCAGGGCCAGCTGCGCAAGGAGGAAGAAGATTTCTCCATGGTCGCCGCGGCGCTCGAGGCGAAGGAGCAGGCGCTCGCCAGGAAGACGCACGAGCTCGCCGCTGCGGGCGACGCCGAGCGGCAGGTACGCAAGGACCTGGACCGGTCCCAGGCGCTCGTGCGCCGCCTGGAGCGGAGCGCCGAGGCGGAGAAGCCGCTCAGCCGCCTGGAGCTCGCGGACGCGTGCGTGTCGCCGCGCAGCTTCCACGAGAACCAGCTTGTGCAGCTGCGCGACGACGCGATCGCCGCCAAGTCCCGCGAGGTGTGGCTGCTCTCGGGCCAGAACGACCAGCTGCGCGCGGAGCTCGACGAGCTCGAGGCCGCGATGGCGCAGCTGCAGACCGCGGCCGCGGCGAAAGAGAACGACGTCGCGCGCAAGCAGCGCCGCGTCGAGCGGCTCGAGGCCGAGCTCGAGGCGCTGCAGGCGAGCCGCGCGCAGGTGGCGGGCCGGGAGCGCGCGATGGAGATCGCGACGAGCCAGAACCAGAAGCTGCTGCTGGCGCTCGCGGCCCAGGAGCGCGCGAGCGAGGAGCTCGCGGTCCGCGCAGACCGCGCCGAGCGCGAGTGCGCGCAACTGCGCGAGACGCTCTGCGCGTTCTTAGAGACCGCGGCGGCCAGCGAGGCGGACGCGCTCCACCGGACGACGCAGGCCGCGGCGTCGCGCTCGGCCGTGAGCGGGCTGCAGGACAAGCTGCAGCGCGAGCGGCGCGCGCTGCACGCGGAGCTCGCAAGCGCGCGGGCGCAGAGCCAGCTCGAGACCGAGAAGCTGCAGAGCGAGCTGGTGATGCGGCGCACCAAGCAATACGAGCTCACGCTCCGGCTCCAGGACGCCGAGGCGCGGCTCCACGTCGCGGACGACGCGCGCGAGAGCGCGAGCGAGCAGCTGCTGGCGTCTGCGTGCCGCATGGAGGAGCTCGAGCGGGTGCTGCGCGACGCGCTCGCGTGGAAGGCACACTTGGAGCAGCAGCTCCAGTCTCAGCGAGCCGACGCGGCGGCAGCGTGCGACGCCCTTGCGCGACAGCTCCGCGACGCGCAGAGCGAGGTCGCTACGCTGACGACACAGCTCGGCGAGCTGAAAGACGCGCTCGCGCGGACGCGCAGCGTCGAGAAGCGGCTTGAGCGCGACGTGCACGACGCCAAGCAGCAGCTCGAGGCGAAGGACGCGCTGGCGCGAGAGCAGCGCGAGCGCGTCCAGCGACTCGTGCAGGAGGTGAACCGCGAGGCGCAAGGCCGCGCCGAGCTCGAGCTCGAGCAGCAGCGTCTCCGCGCGCAGCTGGAGCGCGTGCACGAGGAGGCAGACGGCGCGGCGCGAGACGCCGACGCGCACAAGCGCCGCGCCGACGACAGGCACCGGGCGCTGCGTGAGCGCGTCGAACTGCTCGAGAGCGAATGCGCAAGCGAGCAAGCGGCCAAGGCGAAGCTCGTGACGAAGTTCGCTGAGGCGTTCGCGGCCGCGACGACAGCGGCGACGACAGCGGCGCGCACCGCGTGGCTGACGTCTGAGTGCTTGGACCTGCGAGCCTGCATGCTGGGCGACCGTGACCTCATCCCGCTGCTGCGGATGCTCGAGAGCGCGCCGGACGCGCTCGTCCGCGTCGACTTGCGCTCGAATCGGATCACGCAGGACGGGATGCGCGCCGTCGCGGCGTTCGTGAAGAAGCTGGTCGGGTGGCTCGCAGCGGGGAGCAGCAGCGCTGGCTGCCGCTGCCGCGTGCGCGACATCGACCTGCGCCACAACTTTGTGTCGCTTGACGGCGTGCGCGTCGTCGCGGGGGCGCTCGAGAGTCTGTCGGCGCCGCCCGCAAGTTCGACGACGTCGCCGTCGCTCTCGTCGCTCGTCAAGCGCGTCGTGGTCTCGAACGGCGGCCGCGTCGAGTGGTTCCCCGACACACGTGGGACCGGTGAGCCGGCGAGCGGCGAGCCGGTCCTCGTCGTCGACATCTCAGCCAACTTTGACGCGGACGTGTTCGTCGCAGAGGCGCGGAAGAAGACCCGGCGGCGGCCGCGAGACCGGGAGCTTGCTCTGCCTGGCGCCTCGAGCAGCAACAACGCCGCCGTCACACAGCGAGACGCGCAGCTCCAAGAGACGTACGGCGTCGACCTCGTGAGCTCGCTGCTCGCGGGCGACAGCGCGCGACGGAAGACCGGCAGCACCGCCTTGGAAAAGAGCAAGCCGTTGCTTCCTGTCGCGACAGCGGCTGCGTCGACTATCGCGTTCAGCGACAGCATGAGCTCTGCTCGATCCGCCAGCAGCACCTCCGTTCAGCTCTCCGCGACGACGCAGCTGCAGCTCGTACCTGGCACCTCGCTGGACGGCCCGAGCTCTCGACTGCATGGGAGCTCCTCGCTGCCGCGACTCGGCGGGTAGAGGGTGGTGAATGGGAGAGGAAGGTGCTTTGCGGTTCTCTACCATCCTGCACACGGCTCTCTCACTCTCTCATACACGCTCTCCCTCGACCGAGTCTGCTCACAGCCGAGTGAGAAACCGCGCGACGCGAGTCTTGACATCCGCTGCGGCACTGCACTCAGCCCGACAAAGCAAGTGGTGGGCGTCACACGCACACGCATACAGAGGAGTGTCAGACGTTTCGCTGGAGTCAGTCGCCTGACCACGCTGCTGCTTGAAGCGCACGCACGCACCGGTGAGCCTGCTGCACGATCTTCTCATCCTCGACCGGCTTGTGCACGAGGTGGTAGTCCGGGATGATGCGCTTGCCGCGCGCATCGTCCCGCGCCTTCCCCGCCGCAGCGCTTTGCGCGACTGCTAGGCGCCGCGCGACGAGCTCTCGGAGGCAGTCCCGGATCGACATGTCAGAGGAGAACTCCTCCGCGAGTGTCGCGAGGTCGTGCGAAGCGTTCCTGCGCGAGGCAGTTCGGCCACAGCTTTAAGCGTAGAGCCCAACGACGCGCTACACGCTACATGACACAAGACCACACTCTGCACCTGTTGATCGAGCCAACGGTGGACTCGACAGACACCTCTCCACTCTCCACGCGACCGAGCAGCGCATCAAGTGCGTAGAGCTGGATGAAGCGCGTGTACGCGGCGACCGCATCCGTCCGAGCCGACTCGCGCATGTAGTTCTTGCCGAGTCCCGGCACCTGCGCGTCCGTGTACACCGCCTCGCCGGTCTCCGCCAGCGCGATCGTCGCGGACCCCGCGGCAGCCCGGAGCTGCGCGCGCGCGGCCGCCATGTACGCGACGATCTCTGGGCGGAAGATTGCGGGCTCCACGGCGGTGCGCGTCGACTGGTTGCGCGTGCGGAACTTGTCTTCGTTCCGGAGCACCGTGAAGACGCTGTGCGCCAGCACCCACCTACAGAATTTCGCAACACGACGTGGCGTCAGTGAACAACGCGACACACAGCAGCGTGCTTGGTGGCGACGAGACAGAGCAGCAGAGCGGCGCTCATACCCCGGCGAGATCTCGTTGATCGCAGGCGACAGCGACGGGATGACGTGTCCGGGGGTGTTGATGAGCGAGAACGGCATCGCGAGGCGCTGCGGGAGCGTCGTGACCGCCGTGGCCACGACCGAGTACGGCGCGCGCACAAAGTTGCTTGGGAACTTGACACTGCAGCCGAGCCCGAAGAACACGCCCTCGCCCGGAAAGAGCTCCTGGTCTGGCGCCTTGAGCGTGTGGTTGCTGCCCACGTTGGCGCCGTAGCCGACGTTGCCCTTCCCCTGCGGCCAGTACGACGCGATGAGCAGCGCCTGGTGGTGGAAGCCCACGAACGGCCCCACAAAGCTCGCCGTCACCTCGCCCTCGGCGATCGACGTGTTCGGGCCGATGACGGAGCTCAGCACGACGCCGTGGCGCTCCACGTGCGCGCAGTCGCACAGGAACGCGTCGGTCACAACGCTCAGCGCCTCGACCACGCTGCGCCACTGCAGCACCGCGTTGCGTACGAGGCTCTTGGTCACGATCCGAGACGGCTCCTCGCGCGACGACAGCACCGTGCTGTTGGCGACGTCCGCGTCGTCGAGCAGCGCGCACGCGCCGACGAAGCTGTTCGCGACGCGCGAGCAGCGCACGAGCCGCGCGTCCGGCGCGACGATTGTGAACCCGCAGGCGATCTGCGCCAGGTAATCGTCCACGAAGCGGTCGTACGCGCGCTGGAGCTCCGCGTCGTCCCGGCTGTCGGTGAGAGCCGCCGCCACTTTATGCGGACGTGAAAAATCATCATACAGAAACCACCCACATATGAGGGTATACCCGCTTTCGAAATCTTCACAGAAAAATTACGCACAGGCGAACGGGAGGTCGGCGATGACACGGAGGTCGCGCCCGCCGGTCTCGACGCCAACGTGCAGCGTCGTGCCGTTGCCAAACACTGTGGCGGCTGCGTTGCCTGCCGACACGGACGGCTCGAACAGCACGACGCCGCAGCCCGCAACCGCCGCACGCACGTCAACGAGCACAGTGTCCAGCAGCATCGTGTCCTGCACGAGCGCGTCATCGAGCACCACGGACTCGCGGATCGTCGAGCGGTAGCAGCCCGGCAGGAAGCGCGCGCCGCCCGCGAGCACGTGGCGGAAGGTGCCGCCAAAGCGGCCGAGTACTACGCGACCTTGAAACACACAGCTGCGCACGCGCGAGGCGTCTAGCGGCTCGCCGTCGGTCGTTTTGCGCACGAGGCTCCAGTCTTCCGCTGTATTCACGGCATCCCCCCCCCCCATTCCAGTCCCCAGTCCCAGTCCCGTAGTATTTGGCGTCAGCATGAGCTTCACCACTCGCGAGCAGCGCCTCCTTCACGCACCAGAGTTTCCATGGCGCTCGAGCGCCGCTACCTCCTCTGCCGACAGCGGGAAGGTCGGCGAGTGCGCGAACACACGGCGACTCTCCTGCACGAGCTGCGCGAGCGTCGCGTGCGAGGCCCGCAACTGCCCAACGAGCTGGAGCGGCGATAACGTTGTCATAAACCTGGGAAATTTAGGAAATAAGAAGAACTTTATTACACTTTTGATATTGGACCATCTCAAAAGTGTGTCCATCAAAAAGTGATTTTCGCCGATTGTATATTTTCGGTAGGGTTTTTTTACTTTTAAAAAAAGCCAAATTAAAAAAAAACCTGTTTTTTAAGCAGCCACACTTCTTTTAAGAAACCTATTTTTAGGAGAGATTGGTCAACAAAAAATTAAATGGAAATCGGTCCCCAAAAATTCCAAACTTGGTCTCCTTTCTGTAAAACATCTATTAAAACTACCAACTAAATTTATACTGTAGTTGGCATCAAATAAAGTCCCGAACTGTTCAGTTGGGAAATAATTGTGATAAATCTGTTCGAAACGTTTCAATTGATGGAGCTATCATGAAAATTGTTTTCATTAAACAATCTTAAGTGACTCAAGATGGTGCAGGATAAAACTACTCAGTCAACCAGTATTTGTGGACAAAAGTAAACAATGACATTGCAATGATTGCAAATGACTTGATCAAGTCACATCAGTGATTGAGAGTGCATTAGATCGAGAGACCACGACAGACAGTGACATCATGCAGAATCACTCACTGAAGAGATCTGGCGCCAGTGGAGATCGCTAAAAGAAGTGACCACACTGTGAAGCAAATGTGCACAATCTTAATATCACTTGTGATTTCAGAAAATGTCGCAGTAGTGGGTCCAAGAGAACGTGCAGTCGTCGCCGCTGCCGTTGGTTTAGTGCGGATCGTGGGAATTACAAGTATCGTTGCACAAGAGCACATGAACCAAGTGGAGTAAGCGATGCGTCGATGCATATTTGATTGCAATATCCTATGTGTATGAACCTCCGTATCACCATGTCCTAGATCGGGGATGTCTGTAGGGTGCTGTATGTTGCTTTGTTGTGCTCAGAGCGCCTGCATCTGGAGCATTTACGTGATTTCTTTGTATTAGCAGCCAGATGTCGTGGCACCTGCTGCAATTCGTTTTCCGCGTGCCTTTTTGGTCTTCCTCTGTGCCGCTGATCGGACGGTGCCTTGCACGGAGTGATCTTCGCGCGAGCGTCCGTGATCATCGGCAAAACTGTGCCACCCTCAACGACGGGGTACGTCGAGATGAAGTAGTAACGCGTCCACGTCAATCGTAGTGCTGGTCAACGATCGCCCACTTGTCCTCGACTTGAAACATGAAAAGCACGCGCGAGCACGGTGGGCGCGTGTCGGCAGGAAAGGCGGACGTACGACACAACAAATCGACAGCGAATGCCACGATCACTTAAGTCTTCGCTGCAGTCTCCAACACGGCAAAAGTGGTTGATGTGATTTCTATCACTGTCACCCTCGCTTTTTCCTTCGTCACGAACTTCTGGACTGCTGCCTTCCAATCGGGGGTCACGACACTTCACCGATGCCATTTCTGTGTGTTCGCACAGTAGTTTGAGACCACACGACGGCTTATAGCACTCGAGGATCGACAGTAAGCGTGCCTCGCGAAGAGAGATATTCATAGACTCGACTTGGTTGGATGTTACCATGCAGAAATGTGGGCATAGACTGGGCGTAATCGCCCTTTTCTCCTTTCCGACTTGGAGCAGCCAGTTTGACGCGTCAAGGTCTATTTCACTCGCACTCGCGCCAAATGTAGCCACGCAGAGGGTCCACGCAAGAGCGAATGGGAGGTTCTTCTGTGGCCGCGACCTGAACTTATTGTTAAGATTTTCTTGCAAGTGAAGGAAGCAGTAAAAATGCGGGATATCAGGATAAATCACTGTCGGCGCTCTATGCAGCCCTTTGGTGCCGTCTTATATGAGGAAACTTCAGAGGTATCTTGGGGCTTCTGATTTGGTGGGCGACAGATCACGTCCAGTTTGTTTCGTTATCTGTCGCCACCACCGCCACTGCGACGATCCGGATCTCTCCTTTGCCGTGACGAAAGCAGGCGACGAGCAGAACCTCTCCAGCTGCGGATTTCAAATGCGTACCATCGGCTGGGAGCTTACGGCTGAAGTAGTGTTTGAAAGAGTTGATGTCCTCGCGGAACACCACTACGAACCTCTTAAAGACGACACTAGGTGACACGTGCAAGTCGACACGTGTCAACAAACAGCTAGCTGGTTGGCTTAGTAGGAGAGAAACTTGTACTGAAGGTTTTCCTCGCCAAATATATCTAGTCTGAGAAGCTTGAGAGCGTTGTAGCGGTTTTTGTAGGACGCCGTCAGTCCGATCTTCTTTATAGCGTTGCCGACCATTTATGTGGTGACACCACATCCGTGAGCCGCAAACAGCGAACATTCGTGCCCGTTCTTGGTTAGCCTTGACGCATGAGCTGCGCAAAACGAAGTCTGGCCGGCGCTATTGACAGGCAAGATGATGTACTTGTGCGACTCGAAGACTTGAGGAGGCTTGTAGGCGTCGAGAGTTTGACCCCCTCACGCTAGGAATGCACATGAGAGTTGTGGAATAAGCTCCAAGCTCAAAGGTCCAAGGGCAGTCCGAACATTCATGCGGACAGACAGCACTACAGTAGAAAGTGCAGCTTGA
>SMMQ01002636.1:3634-20080 GCA_008271595.1 [Pythium] brassicae (nom. inval.) | reverse complement strand
CCGGCAGCGGCAGCAGTGCGGTGCCGTCGAAGAGCGGTGGAGGCGGACGGAAGAACCGCCGCCGGCAGATGACCGCCGCGTCTCGCAAGCAGAGCACGAAGCTCCCGCTCGACTGGACCGACGAGGACGCCGCACTGCTCGCAGGGCCGCGGCGTGGCGCGAATCAACTGCTTGCGTCCGCCGCGAGCGTACTGAGTGTGCGCGCGCTGCAGGACATTTTCCCGTCGCTGGAGCGCGCGGTGCTGCAGGACGTGCTGGCCGCCGCACGCTGCCAGGTGGACCTCGCGGCCGCGATGCTGGGCGAGCTCGTGCGCGAGCCAGCGGTGGTGGTGATTGCGAGTGAGAATGAAGCGTTCCCGGGGACGGATAAAGCGTCGGGGGTCGAGAGCACGCTGGAAGTGGCGTCGGAGGAGCCGCTGGCGACGGAGGAAGCGCACGCGATTGCGCCGAGTCCGGCCCAACAAGAGCAGCGCGAAGACGGGGCGCTGGACTTTGATATGGTCGACGACGACGATTGGGACGAGGCGGCGGCGGCGGCTGCTTTGCTCCAGCACGGGGCGCTGCTGGCGTCGCAGGCGCTGCAGGACGAGTGGGAGGTCGTGGGCGTGGAAGACGAGCCGCTGCCGAGCGCCGCGTTCGCTGGCGTGCGGGCCTGAAGACCGAGAAGAGGAGCCAATCGACGATGCGTGAGACGCGCAAGCGCTTACGAAGACGGAGGAGGAGGAGGAGGAGCTGACGAAGGACGCACCGCGCGACAGCGAGGTTGAGACCTCCACCATGACGCGAGTGTGATAAATATGAGGGCGTGCCACCACCACCACCAGAACGCATATGCCAAAACCGAGGATTGAACAAAGCGGAGAGCCAACGAACCGATGTCATTGCAAAATGGCTGCATTTTCGTCTTCGTCGTTTATTGGCTGCTCGTACTCGATAAATGCGTCATGCTACACTCCTATTCGCTAAAACTGCAGCTTCAACAAGGCGAATAGACACGTCGTCTCGTCGACAAGCCCTGGATCATTCATTCCAATGTTCTCAGTTGACGTGCACTGCGTCCTCCAGTCCTCGAGGTGCTTGCTCTGTGTGAGAAGAGTTGGTGACCCGCTCGATTCACCATCGTGTTCACTCTCGAACTCGCCTTCAAACGCTCAACCTTCCAACCTCCCAAACAACCATCAAGATGCTCGCCCGAGTCGCGCGTTCCGCCGCCCAGCAGATCCCCACCACTGGCAAGCGCTGCGTAAGCGCCACAGCCAGCACCGCCAAGGCGTTCCAGGTCTCCGCCGTGTCCGGCGTGGCGCCTTCGGTCGTCCCGCCGCCAGTCGCGACTGCCAGCGCTGTCTCGAGCGGAGAACTCGCGTGGTGCGAGATCTACGGTCTGGACTACGACCAGCAGGTGCAGGAGGCGCTGGACGAGGCGCCGCTGCTCATGAACGACGTGCAACGCGCACTACCGGTCCGTAACGCGACTCCGGTATCGACTGTGAACAGCAGCAAGAGCGACATCTGGAACGTCGTCTTCGGCTCCACTGCGGTCGCGTGAGCTGCTGCTGCTGCTGCTGCTCGTGGTCGTCGTCCCCCACCCGTTACTTTATTCCCCAGCGCACACGTCGTCGTCGTCGTCGTCGGCACAGCACGCCGCCTTTTGAGATTGCTGTATCCCCAACTCCCGTCAGACTTGACACCCACTCGGTCGATGATGAATGGACTCCTCGTTGTTGCCACAGTTGCGCGGTCTTTGTAGAGTCTGTCGGTCCCCCGTCTCAACTGCCCAGGCCTGGTCAGCGACTGCGCCACCTGCCCTCAGCAGCTCTGCATGACGTGTGAACGAACGCAAACACCAGCATGAACGAGTGGGAGTGGGAGTTGAGTTGATCGTAGATGTAACGATGGGGGAGTATCTACTGGGAGCCATGCGGTGGGGCGGGGAGACGGGAGGCCGCTGCTCTCCGCGAAGCGCGCCGGTTGGTCGCTCCCATCATCACGTCTCCTTCCGCTTGATGTACCCGGTCGAAGAGAACGCGGGTTTGCACACGTAGCGGCGCCCGAGCGACCGCAGGACGCCCTTCTTGAGGATCAGGTACCCGGTCGTCGCGAAGAGGGCGAGCGAGGCGAGCACGCCGTCGCGCACGCGCGTCGCGAGCTCCTCGTCCGGGCGCAGGCTCACCGAGACGCCGACGAGCACGAGCCCGACGAGCGCGAGCTCGAGCAGGCACGCGACGAGGCTGTGCTGCTGCTGGAACGAGAACGGGGACTCGTCGCGCTTGTCCGGCACAAAGTTGCCCACGAGCAGGTCGTACGCGTCCTGGCGCACGCCGTCCGCAAAGTTGTTGAGGTAGTAGCGCGTGACCGAGTTCACGCCGTCCTGGAGCGCGCCCGAGAGCGTGCGCTTGCCCGTGCGCGTAAAGTCCGTCTTGAGCGCGCCCGTGCCGGCGTACATCTTGCTCACGTAGTCGGCGTTGTCGGCCCACGCGTTCTTGAACACGAGCTCAAAGGCCGCGTACGGGGACTCGAGCACGTGCGCGTCGTCGTGGAGCCCAAGCGACTGGAGCGTGCACCGGCGCGCAAAGAGGCTCATGACGACGTTCGTGCGGTCGAGGTTGTCCATGCAGTTGACGCGGAACACGCCCTTCTGGCGGTTCACCATGCGCCCTTCCGAGTCGCTCTCGAACCAGCCGTAGTGCGCAAACTGCTCGCGCACCTCGGCGAGGAGCTTCGAGAGGTTCCCCCATTGCATCTTGCGGCACTCGTGGTGAAAGTCGAACCAGACGTACGCGATCGGCTCGGCAAAGAGCTGCGCCGCCGCGGCGGCAGTGGCGGTCGCCGCCGCCCCGTTGCTCGGCTGCTGTTGCTGCTGTTGCTGCTGTTGCTGCTGTGGCTGCTGCTGGCTGCTGCTGCTGTTGCTGGCCGACGACGGTGACTGCGCGCCAGACGACGGCGACGACTGCGCCGAGCGGTTCTTCGGCGAGTGGCCGAGCCCCGGGGGCGACGCGCCGAACGCTGCGGCGAGTGGCAGCGCGTCCGGCGCGCGGGACTGCTGGTTGTACTTCTTCGCGTACTTGGCGAACGCCGTGCCGAGCTGCGCCTGGTCGCGCACAGTCTTGGACGCGCCGGCGCGGTCGATGAGGTTCACGACCGTGACGTGGCCGTAGCGCTGGATGATGTTGTCCATGTGCGCGCGGAACGCGAGCTCGTTCCAGTCGACAATGCTCTCGTTGCTCCCGCTGAACGCGTAGCGCGTGCGCGGCATGTACTTGAGCGTGACCATCTGGTCCCAGTAGAGCGGGATCGAGCCGCGCACCTGCACGTACGAGCAGACCGCGCGCGTCGGCTTCACGAGCAGCACTTCGGTCTCGCAAAAGTTCGCGACGCAGCCGTCCTTGTCGACGCCGCGCACGTTGAAGCGCGTGCCGACGCGGCGCCAGCTGCGCCGCGTGAAGAAGAGCACGTCGCAGCGCATACCGTTCACGTCGCACTTTTTCATGACCTTGACGAAGCCGCTGATCACCGGCACGATCCAGTTGTGCAGGTCGCCCGCGGCGACGAACGCACCGAGCAGCGGCTTGTTCCAGAAAAAGTCTTCCTCTGCACGCTGCCAGAGCGGGAGCTTCGCGCTCGTGGTCGCGCGCCGCTGCGCCGAGAGCGTGAGGTCGTAGTCGTACGAAAAGTAGAACGTGCGGCTTGCGACCACGGACTGCAGCATGCGCACGTACTCGCGCTCGTCCTTCTGCTCGCGCGGCGACGCGTGCTTGAAGAAGCTCCGGTGCGCGGCCGCCGACACCGGGATAAGCTCGAGCTCGAGCGCGCAGTAGATCTTCTCGCTGCTCGGGCCCGAGCCGATCACGCGCGCGTCCGCGATGACCGCCAGGTACGGCCCGCTTAGCAGCGAGTACACGCCGTAGACCGCGTGCACGGCGGCAAAGTGCGCGTCCGGCCGCTCGTCCGGCGCGCTCGCGATCTTCTCGATCTCGACGCCGCCGGCCGCCCCGGCGAGCGACACGCGCAGCCAGCCGTTCGCGCCGGCACGGCAGTCCTCGAGCAGCAGCTCCGCGGGCTCCACGTGCACCTTGAACATGGAGGCGTGCGGGGGGCGTGCGTGTGGAGGGAGGTGTCGGGAAGGGGAGGGGGGCGGACGAGTGAGTGCTTGGCGGCTGGAAAAAGGGGAATGGGGGCGGACTTTGGAAGCCGGACAACGTTCGGGCGACCGGGGAGTCGATACAAGGACGCTTTTGAAGCGGATGTTGACGCCCAGGTAGTCTGAAACGAGCTATTTCCAGCGGATTTTTCACTTCCTGTGCGCGACAGAACGAGAAGAGGATGAAGACTTTGGAGCTCAGTGCGTGCATGTCGATGATGTCCGCGCGTTGGAGTGTCGATGAGCTACAGTATGAACGACGACGTGCTGCGCTGGCTTGTGTGACTACCGCGTCAGCGTTCAGATTGCTCGCGTGTTTGTCCCGGACAAATTGTCCGAGACTGTCGAGAGTGGCACTCGGACATTTCGCAGAGATCGTGCATCTGTCGACGACGACGAGGCGCTGACGAGCGCGTCTTCCGACTCTAAACTTGCTCTTCGTGCGATGGCGCGCTCTCCGTCTTGGCGCTCGGGCGTAGAAGCCTTCAGGTATGGTGCGCTGCGGCGAGCTGCGCCAGCTTCCGGCACACCTCGCGCGCTTCATCCCGCTCTGCGGAGGGAGATGTTGTCACGTGGTGGCCGCGAGTACGGAGCTTCTGGCGCTCTTGTGCTCTGTGCAGCGGATCGACGGTCGCTTTTAGGCTTGTTGGTATCACGGTCCGCTTGTCACTCTGCTGCTGGTGATGGCGCAGGAGGCAACCAGCGAACACTGCGTCGTTGGTGAAGAGCGAGGCGTCCGATGGCATCGCGCGTAGTTTGTGCTGCGCTTGAATGTGCAGGCAGCGAGTTGCAGAGTGCGAGCATGCTGGTCTGGGTGGAGTAGGCGCCGCTACTTGGCAGCGAGCGAACGCGCCGCCTGAGTGCACCACTTGCCTTCGCGGTCAGCGGCGGCGGAGGTGGCCGGAGCTCCGCGCCCACACTCCGAACGCTCGACAGTTTCGATAGAAAAGGGTGGCTTCTGGTGGTGCGAACGAGTCAGAAGAGCTTCAGTCGCCTCGACTCACAGAAGAGAGCGCGTTGGTTGCTCCATGGCACACGACAAGTTCGATTGATGTATGTTTCTAGACTGTGATCGACTGGCTGGCTGGGTGGTGCATCACGCCGCCTCGGCTCGCAGTTGTGCTGCGACCCGCGTCTTGTAACTTCAAAAAAAACTGATGCTGAGCAGTGCACACGCTCGCAGCTCTTGAGCCAAAGCTGCGGCGTCGTGTACGCGTCTCCTCTATAGCGGGCGCCGCCGCGCTTGCTCGTTCGCGCGAGGGTTCAGCTCCGGGTCGTGTGTGTAGTGTGGGTCGTGGACGTAGAGCGCGCGCGTGTGGGTGTGTGGACGCGTCTTGGAATGTAAGCAGCGACTGGCGTGGCGCTGGGCGTAGGCGTTGGGGGGTTGCAACCAGCGTCGCTGGGTCGCTTGGTCGGACGCGGGGGCTTCATCTAGGCGCGCGACTTGAGGAAGCGGCGCTTCCGAGCACCAAACGACTTCACGCTGAGCTCCGCGCTGTCGCACGCAACGGTCGACGCGCTCACGGGGTCCTTCGCCAGGGACGCCTTCGGCTTCGGCGCCCGTCGCGGGGTTGACTCGACGATCCGCAGCGCCGGCAGCAGCGGCTCGTTCGCGCCGGCGTTGCGCAGCATCTCTGCGAGCGTCTGTACCTTCTCGCCGTCCAAGCCCACGACCTCCCACTCGTCGTGCAGCATGACCCACGACTGCGCGTCAGGCGCGGGCGCCGGCTGGTGCAACGCGACGGCCGACACCTCGCTCCAGTCCTCGTCGTCATCTGCGTCGACCATGTCAAAGTCGAGCTCCTGCGCCTGCTGGCGCGGGTGGCTCGGCTGGATGAACTGCTGCACCGCCTCCGTCGGGTCGCGCGCGAGCTCGCTGAGCATCGCGGCCGCGACGTCCACCTGGAAACGCGCGGCGACCAGCACGTCCTGCAGCACGGCGCGCTCGAGCGACGGGAAAATGTCCTGCAGCGCGCGCACGTGCAGCGCGTTTGCGGTGGACGCGAGCGGGTGGCTGGCGGCGCGGCGCGGTCCTGCGAGCAGCGCGTCGTCCTCTTCGGTCCACTCGATTGGGAGCTTCGCGCCGCCCTTGCGCGTGATCACGACGTGCTGTCGGGTCTTCATAACTTGTATAATGTGTGTGCTGTGTGCTGCTGTGTGTGTGCTGTGACTCGCTTGCGGTGCAAATGAGAGATGTCCTGGCGAAGTGGCGTTTGCTTTCGCTGACGCAAATGTGCAAATGCGAGCGACTTGGGTCCCGCGCCGATATGACTGACTGACCTTCGCTCACTCGGCGCGTTTTCACTTGCGTTGAGTATGTAGGAGCGCGAGAAGCCAGGAGAAAAATATCTGAGAACGCCACCGTTTGCTCAAGCAGCGTGAAGAAACTCGGCGTGGATTCTCTCGACGATGATTGGTTGACGCGAGGTGACGCGTCGCTTCGCTCGTGTCGACACGCTGTATAGTCACACCCAGTGCAAAAGTCGACTTGGTGGGGATGGATGGAGCTTGAAAGGGTGCTTCAACCCAACAATGATTTCATCCAAAAAATCGCTTGATTCCAAATCTGTGCGAGTTTTTGCCAACAAACATGCTCGCTCTCAGATCGCACGCAAAGGAACCAGCAGCCTCGCGCACGCTTGCTGGCGCTTTCGCTGCGGTGATTTGCGTCGAGAACGAGCTCGAGCGCAGAGTGCATCGTGGTGCGTGAAGGTGCATTAGAAAGCACGATGAAGGTCGGCTTGCTCGCTCCTCAACGACCGCAAGACATGCGATGGTGACATCCGGTCAGTTCGCGCGCGAAGCTCAAGTTCGTCTTGACGGCGACGTTGTTGACGACTCCATCAACGAGTCTTTTGATGGAGTCCATCGAGTCGGTCGCTGCGCATGAGAAAATCAGCACTCGCTCTTTCTCTCTCGACACCATCCAGCATCAGAAATTTTGTGTGCATCATCAGATTCAGATCAGAGTTCGTTCCCTTTTCTCTCTCTCGTTTCAAAATCGAGATCTTCAACAGGCACTCACTCCAAGTGAGCGAGCTGTCTGGAGACCATGGAGCGCTCCTTGTCCGAGGCGCCGGTGCCGCTTGCCGCCGTGCGTTCCTGGCACGATGCGAACCCGTGTCCGCAAACCGACACCGCGCCCCCTTCTTCTCCTTCTCCTTCTTCCTCCACCCCGCACTTCCGCGTCGACAAAGCGCTGAACCGCAAGCTCGCGCTCTGGAGTGGCGCTATCTGGCGCCTGCAGGTTGGCGCAGTCGCAAACTCGACGAACGAGGCGCTGAACGACACGTCCGGGCTCTGCCGCCGCCTCATGGACGCCGCGGGGCCGCAGATTTGGGTCGAGTGCCGCGCCGCCGGCAGCTGCCGCACGGGCGAGGCGGTGCTCACGCGCGGCTGCCGGTTGCCCGCGAGGTGCGCTCTGTGTGTGTGTGCGGTGTGTGTGCGTGTACACTGCTAGGGGCGACTGAATGGTTTGGAACGCGACGCGCAGCTACATCATCCACACTGTCGGGCCCCGGTACAACCTCCGGTATGTGAACGCGGCCGAGAACGCGCTGCACATGTGCTATCGCAACACGCTGTCGGTCGCCAAGGAGGAGAAGATCCGCAGCGTCGCGCTCAGCTGCATCTACACGCGGCGCAAGGGCTACCCACGCGACGAGGCCGCGCACATCGCAGCGCGTACGTGGCCTCGCTGCCCTCGTCGCTCAACGCGCTCGTGCTGGTCGGAGTCTGAGTCTGAGTTTGTGAATATGGCGCTCCGCAGGCACGGTGCGGCGCTTCCTGGAGCACTACAGCGACGACTTTGACTGCGTCGTCCTGTGCGTCGACTCGCTCGAGGACCAGATGATCTACGAGTCCGTCCTGCCGCTTTACTTCCCGCGCACGCATGACGACGAGCTGAAACAGGCGACGCGGCTCGCGCACCGCGCTCTCGGTGCGTCTCCCCGGCTCCTCCAGTGTCCACCGCAGCTACGAGCCGGGCTTCTCCCCTGATCCCCGCGCTGTTTCTGCCAGGCGACGCGTTCGGCGAGCCGGTGATCGAAGAGCGCAAGATCCGCATCCGGCCGCTCGGGAGTGGCGATAACCAAGCGGAGCACGAGACCGACGACATCGACAACGACGACGGTGGTGGTGAGAGCGAGCAGTCTCAGAAGGATCGGAAAGAAGGAAGGGGGAGAAGCTTCGTCACTCACCAGCGCGTCCGCTTTGCCAAACAGACTCGACGGACGACGAGGAGACGGCGATCCAGGACTTCCGCGAGATGTCAGTGGACCCGGACTCGGAGCGGCTCGCGCGGCTCCGGCAGCTGCAGGACGAGCGCGAGAAGCGCGCGGCGCAGGCAGCAGCGAAGAGCAGCACCACCACCAACGGCGCCAGCGCGGCGCTGCGGAGCTACGAGGCGGCGCTCTCGACAGCCAAGCGCGAGGACTTTGCCGACCTGCGCGCGCTCCGGTTCCTCTACAGCGCCGGAGTCGACCGCGCCGGCGCGCCGGTGATCGTGTATGAGGGCGCGCGGCTGCCGGTGGACGCCGTGGATCTCGACCGCGTCGCGCTCTTCGTTGTGCAGAGCATGGAGGCGGTCGTGGGCGGCAGCTTCAGCGTTCTGTATGTCCACGCGGGCGTGACGGGCGAGAACCAGCCGACCGGCGCGTGGCTCCGGCGGCTCTTCCGGCTCTTTTCGACGCAGCACCAGGCGAACCTGCGCTTCGTCTACGTGCTCGAGCCTACGCTCTGGCTCAAGCTGCTCGTGCTCGTCGCCCGGGGCTTCGCGACCAACGACTTCTACCGCAAGATCGTGTACCTGGCGAGCGAGCGCGAGCTCGACCACGTCGCCGACTCGCTCGCGCTGCCGCCGCACATCTACACGAAGCGGTCGCCCCCTGCTGCAGCTGAGCCCACGCCCAAGCTCGACGGCGGCGCCGCCGAGTCGTCCGCTTCTGATGCGGCTGTCGCCAGTGACGACACGAAGCGTGAGGCGGTGCTGTGAATGCGAGTTGGGGATGTAGGAGGCGTATGCATAAGCAAGCTGCTCGAAGAAGTCGAGCTGAACACCGGTTCCTCACGGGGCAAAGTCCCTCGTCGCGGGCTTTCTAAGAGGTCGTGACGCGGGCCGCGGGGTTCACAGAAACCGCTGCTGCTGCGCCTTGGACGCGTGCTGAACGAGAACGATTGTCTGCGCGTCGGACGCCGCCACGAGCGTGTCCGACTCGGCGTGCACCGCCACCGCATTCCAGGGCTGCGAGCTGCTCGCGACAGCGTCGACCTGGAGCGCCGCATGCGCGTCGTACTCGACCGCGTCGCGCGGCCGCGCGCCGTGGTGAAAGTCCCACGACAGCACTGTCGCGTCGTCGCCGCACGAGTAGAGGAACCGCGGCGCGGCGCTGTGGAGCTTGAGCGCGCGGACTGCGGACAGCGAGAGCGACACCCCCACACTGTAAGACCCCACTGGACACTGACCGTCTCGAGAGAGAGAGAGAGAGAAGCAGGCGACACCGACGCACCTGCGCGCTGGTGCTTCGTCTCGGTTCGGAACGGCGCGTCCAGACGGCGCTGGTCCCACAAGCACACGCGGCCGTCCTCCGCGCCCGTGAGCAGCAACTCTGGGCGGGTCGGGTGCGTCTCGACGCTCGTCAGCACTGCGCTCGAGTGCGGGCTGTTCACAACCACGACAGGAGAAGCTGTGAGGCAGACGAACCAGTCGGGGGGCCAGAAGCACAAGTCGGCAACTACGCACTCGGAGGCCGTGAGCACCGGGTAGGACCGGTTCGCGGTCGCGTCCCAGATGCGCAGCTGGCTCCCAGGCGTGGACCTGTTGCGAGTGAGCAGCACAGTAGCCAGTGAGCTGCTTCTAGTGTTGCAACATGCAACATGAGGGAGGAGGGGGGGGGGAGGCGACAGCAACCGGTCGCCGTACCCGACGCTGACAGCGATCGCGTCCTGGCCGAGGATTTTGACTCCGTGGATCGCCAGCTTGCTCGCGTCCTTGTTCACTGCCGCCACACGAGGTCAGCAGAGCCCGCGACGAGTGCGGCGCCACTCGACTCACACACAACACGAGGCGCCAGGCGCACCGATCTTGCTGACGCTCATGACGTCGTCGAGCTGGAGCCACGCGACGCCGCCGGCCTCGCTCGCCGCGACGAGCACGGACTTGCTCTCGCTCGCGTCCAAGCACGTCACGGGCGAGCCGCCGAACACGTTCTCCCACTGTGGGATCGCCTGCAGCACGGCCAGCGCATCCAGTCACGGTCACGTGAACGTCAGCGGGAGGCGTCAGCGCTGTCACTCACTCTTCCCACTACACTGGGCGCTTCGCAGCCACGTACAAACGATGACAGCGGGCTGTCAGCCGCCACCGGCGCCACGTCCGCGTCGTCGCTCATGGCACTCGACGTGTCGGACACACGGAAGCAGAGCACGCTGCCGCTCGAAGACGCCGTGAAGAGCAGATTCTCGCCCTTCGTCGCGACGAACTGCAGCGCGTTCACGTCGCCGGCGTGGGGCGCCTCGGCGACCTGGCTCAGTTCGCACGCGCGCACGTCTCCGTCTTCGTGGCCCTCTGCATAGCGACTTCACACGACACAATCGTCGCCATGCAGGACGACGAAGCTCAGCGCCGCATTTCCATTGTTTGCCATCGCTCAAACACACCGATAGGCACTCACTCGCACCCAAACTCGCGGCGCAGCTCGTGCTCGTCGCGCGTCGGCAGGATCGGGAGGTGGAGCGCCACGTGGTTGCGCTGCAGTCAGAGGTGGAGACCGGCGCGGCGTCGCGTGAGACTCTCGCCACCAGTCAAATGGGGGTGTGCGGCAGGGGTACAAGCCCGCACCTCGCTGTCCCAGCCACCAGCCGCCACGAGCGGCAAGAAGTCGAACTGATCGTGCGCCTCGGACGACCGCACGTCCTTGAGGAAGCACAGCGCGCGGACCTTCTCGCCCACAAAGTGCGTCGACCGGCGGCTCATCGTGGTGGTCGGCGACTGAGGGGATTTGGATGTGTGCTTGTTTTGTGAGAGTGCGTACCTCTCTTTTATCACTACTGACAACTACAACGTGGATGGATGGCTACACAACACCAAGGCTGCTCGATGCGGAGGTGGTGTCATCGGGCTCAGCGGCACAGGACTGATGGTGCTCCTTCTGACTCCGTGACGAGTCGTACTGGACGCGACGTACGCGTTCCGGACGCCGCTGGGAGATGGCGTTCCAACGGAGCGAGTCCGAGACGACGGCTGCACGCGCTGCGAGAACCGCACCCACGCTGCCTGCTGCGTCGCGTGGCGCTGGTGGCGCCGCTCCTTCGCGCGATAGGCGACTGCGGACCCGACGACCCCTGCGACAGCGAGCAATACAGAGAAGAGGAAGAAGGGGTTCTTGAGCAGCGTCTCGCCACTGCTGCTGCGAGAGTCGTCCATCGCGCTCGGACCATCCTTCGACGGTGGAGGATCGCGTCGTGACTTGTTCGCGTCGCTAGATGGCGACCCGTCCTTGGGGGCATCGTACGGCTCTTCGTCTGCTGCCGGTAGTGGGAGCGTTCGTTGCGGCGCGCTCTTTCGTGATGGCGATACTGTCGAGGCGACAGGCGCGGCCTTCACCACGGAGGAGTCCGACGTACTAACCGAGATGCTGCTTCCGATCGCCCCGAACTGGACGGACGCGTCGGTCGCAGCACCTGTATCACCATCGCTTACAGCCCCTGGAGTGACTTTGGTGGACGATTGAGCGGAAGACAGTCGCGAGCTGCTGCTGCTGGGTTGAGGAGACGTCTTGAGGAGAGGGATCACGATCACCAAACTTGGTTCGGGGGTAGCCGATGACGGCGAGAGCGGTGGCTGTGGTTGTGGCGCAGACACGTCGTCTTCTTCGCACGCCACGTCACTCACGCTGTCGTCAGCGCCAGCAGCGTTCGTCGGAGTCAGCGAACAGGCCGATGATGACCCATCCGATGTCGGCGACTTTGATGGGGGTGGTTTGCTCGTTCTGACCCCAGGAGACGGTGCTTGTATCGGTGTGACCATCACTGGCGTTCTGGTCATGGCAGGTGTCCTGTTGCTGGTCATTCTGGGAGGCCTGGCGGACGTTGGCGCCGGCGCAAGAGTCGGAAGTGGTGTCGATCCAGCGCTCGAGCCAAGTCCTGTTGACGCTGAAGTCTGTGACGATGGAACGGACCTCGAGGCGTTCGCGCTGGCAGCCTCGAGGTACCTGTCCACGCACGGAGCGAACCGCCACTCGACCGCCATCATATCACTCTGGAACCCGGCGTCCTCAAGCACAACGAGTCGAGCGAACGCGGCAGCCGAGATGTCGAGGTCCGCAGCGCGCTCGCAAGTGAGGCATCGCCCAGCGACTCGAAGCGTCTCCTTCTCGCCGTTCGACCCCACCTCGACGCAGCGACCGCACAGGTCGTCGTCATTGTCGGCAAAGTGGCTGTCGCTGAGCAAGACGAAGTCGTGAGCTGACGCAGGATCGAAGTCCCCACAGCCATTCAGCGTTGGCCAGGGCTCAGTCGACTCCACTAGGGCTTCGTTCTCAAGCACTCGTCCAACGCCGACAAAGCGCTTCGTTATGGAGTTCGGAGGAAGCGTTGCTTCCTGGGCGATGGTGGCACTGCCCAGCAGCAAAGGCAGGATCCGCAACACTGTTGGCGACCAGCTGAGGCGCAGTCGTTGACGCGCTCGTGGCGTTTGGAGCTGCACCATTGTTGCTTGCTTGCTTGGGCGCAAGTCACCGAATGAGAGTAGCAAGCAGAAAGCAAGCGCGAGCAGCGAAGCAGTCGCTCTGCGCGCTGCTGCGTTGACAGCCGCACACTCATGCAGAGGCGGAGCGCGGTGCGTGCGTCAAACAAGCAGTTGATTGCAGGCGAAACGCCACACGCCGAAAGACTCAGGTCGTGGATCATGTCTTGCTCGAGAAATCTGAGCGAGTGCCTCAAGCACACGGGCACCAGCGAGGTGTTCATTGGTGCCACATGAAGCTCACGAAGCACGAAAGGTCGTGGATCATATTCTCAGATCTGGTTCTTGAAAGGAACCAATCAGTGAGTCCCGGTCGGCATGGACTCAGACAGATCCAGTCACACACTGACTCGAAGAGAGTCTGGAGCTCATTCATTCTGGACACCTTCACGTCAGCGTCGCGTCTGGGCACCTCCACATCTGCGCTAACCCTCGTCCGCCACATGAGCGAAGACGAGTTTGTTGTGCTGCTCGAGCACGCGGGCATCACGGAGGTTTCCGACGACGGCGAGCGCGAGTTTCTGGAAAAGCGGCTGCTCGTCCAGTGGCTCGCGCGCGACGGCATCGAGCTCTTCGGCGCCAAGTTCGTGCTGCGCAGCGGCACCGGCCACAGCGACGACGCCGCGAGCGGCCGGGACAACACCGGCTACTTGACAGGCGATGACACCATCGGTGGTGTCGATAGCGGCACGGACGCAGCGGATCTCAACGCCATGGGACTTATGATGGAGGAGCCGCGCTACGCGCTCGCGGAGCGGATTGTGCACCGCCTCGTGGAGCACGAGTGGCTCTCGCCGATCGAGTTCGACTACGAGGAGGACGAGACGGAGGTTCGTGGCTGCGTGGGTGCTTTTGTATGGCGACAACAACTGCGCATCGTGCGTAGGACGGAGATGGTGGGACGCCTCACTGCTCACTCGGCCACACGCTTGGAGGAGTAGGAGTGGAAGGCGACGCTGTTCGGGATCCGCCTCTCGACCGCCGAAGCGTACAAGATCTACATCGAGAAGGACGCGAGTGTGAGGGTGGAGGATGCGTTCCGAGTGCTGTTTGGCTTGCTACACGTCGCTCTCCTGCTCGTTCCAAGGAGACTGACAATTGCGTATGCGTGTATGTGTGTGTGCGTCTGCGTTATAGGAGGTGGACCTGCCTGCAAGCGGACTGAGCATCCGAACGCAAGCGCTGATCGCGGTACGCCCACGCGCACGTTGCAGCTTTCGTTATGGTAGCAACAGCTCACGGCGTCTGTGGGAGTGATCTACGAGACCAGCAAACCCACGGCGAGGTGATCGAGGCTCCAGCAGTCGAGAAAGTGCGTCCGGCCGCCGTGGTTGCTGCCTTGCTGAACAAGTGCGCGACTGCCCGCAGCAGCTCGCTGACTCGTTGTGCTGTTCGTGCGTGTGTTGTCGCAGGAGCCAAGCGGGCTGCCGCCGCAGCGCATCCGCGAAAAGATGTGGCTCGAGTGTTTCCCCATGTGCTCCGACAGCTGCAAGCAGCTCTACTTCTCGTTCGAGAGCCCCGAGGTGATCCTATACTCGACGCTCGGGCTCAACCTCATCAGCAACGGCATCAGCAGCGTGCCAGCGTTCTCGCGCGAGCTCAAGCTCCTGGGCGTGAGCGCTGAGAACCGCACCGTCATCGTCGGCTTCCTCGCGCGCGCCTTCCCGAGTGTGTGACGCAAGAGCTTGTCAAGAAGCTGCTGTTCTGTTGCTGTTGCTGTTGTTACTGGTGCCACGTGCGACGAGCTGCGACGACTCGCTCAACAGCGCGTTCGTTCCTCTCGCTGGGACGTGACAAACGGCCTCTCAGTGCCAGGATACCGATCGTGTCCCTCACTTTTTTCACGCTCGACTTTGGCGCGTCCATCAGCTGCACGTGAGCTTTACGAGCACGTGATGCCGAGCACAAAGCCGGCGGAGAAGCCCGCCGACGACGGCAAGTTGTACTTGAGCGTCGCGAGCAGGCGGTCAAGCCAGATCTTGAAGTCCTTCTTCGTGATCTTGCCGTCGCCGTCCGGGTCCACGGCCGTGATCACGTCCTTCTCCACCTTCTTCCAGTTGATGTCCACGTAGCCCTTCGCAGACGCGACCTGCGCCAGCACGAAGAGCGCGCCGACCGTGACCGCGGCAACCTTGCCGACCTGCTTCAGCGCGTAGCCCGAGCAGAAGCCAAGCCCCGTGCCGAGCGAGATGTCGCCGAGGCGGCTCGTCACCTGCTCCACGAGCCAGTCGACGTAGGCGTCGTCCTTCTTCCCCTTGCCGCCGCTGCCGCCGCTGCCAGTCGGGCCCGTCTGGCATGGACAGAACGCCTCAGTCACACGATGCAAACGCACACACAGGATAGTCGCACGACGTCGAACGTACGGCGAGGTCGAAGAGCGCCTGCTGCGACAGCGCCGCCTCTGTCCGCGCATGTCAGTGCGACCATCCAGTCTCCGTCGTCAGCCTCACAAATGGACACACACGCAGCGCCAGCAATACAGACAGAGTGCACATGTGACGCAACGCACCTCGTGTGAGCGCAGCAACGGCCGCCGCGAGCGCCGCACCGGAGATCGCGATGGTCACGGGGCGGTGGGTCATGATCGCCGGGCGCGCTGCGCACCGCGAGACGCGCAGTTCCAGTGTGAGGTTGACATGATTGCGCCATCGACGTTCTTAGCACAACGACCTCTGCAATGGACGCACCAGGGAGATGCAGCGAGAGCGCCTGCGCGTGCATCTTGCGCGTCGACGACGCCGCGACGCCGCGAAATCCGAGCTTTGCAGTCTGCGGACGCATGAGCACTGCGCAGAGGCGGCAGAGAGTGAGTGGAGAGGTGGTTGCGTCGGCGGCATCGCGTGGGCGTCACGTACACATCTGCGAGCGGTGGATCGACATGGTCAGGACACGGTGTGTGGTGGCGTCTGGTGCTGGTGTGAGCAAGTGTCCGGGTCTGAAATAAAAGGGAAAAAAGGAGAAAAAGTGAAAAAAAAGAAAGTGAAAAAAAGAGTGCGAGTGACGCACGCGACGTGACATAAACCATAAACAAAACACGTCAACACCGTGGACTGGAAACTTCTTGGTTAAACTATAGTTGAGGACTGGGGTTTGAGAATTGATAGCGAGATAAGCAAGGGATTGCGTAGACAAAAGTGGGCATAATCCCTTACTTTTATCTCCCTCAAATTTCATATCCCAGTCCGCAACTATAGTTTAACCAAGAAGTTTCCAGTCCACGGTGTTGACGCCATTTTTTTTATGGACGTGGTGAGCGGGTTACCAGCAAAGTGCGGATTATTATCCGCACGTCTGTCTCCAAGGAACCAAACAGTGCAACAACCTCTTGTGATCTTATCAATCGAAGTTATTCAACGACGGCTGAAGTTTTGGACAGACATGGTGAGCCCGTTGTGTGTCACAGAAATATGCAACCCTCTTTAGTATGTGAAAGAGGTTTCATTTAAAGTGCGCGCCAAAAGTTTGGAGAAAATCGTTATTCTTTCAGATTTCGTGTAAAACCAATCAACATGGACTAAAACAGCTCGGTTTGCAAGAGGGGATTAAAACACACGTGGTGGTATGC